>JAKCOX010000010.1:27039104-27263812 GCA_022605575.1 Laterallus jamaicensis coturniculus
AGGCAACGTATGGCACCAACCAGACTTCCTGCAGTGTAGTTTTAGACTGATGTAACTGAATGAACAGTCTGAATATAGGTCACTGTAATCAAATTCCTTTAAGTTATTCATACCTTGCAAATATGCCAGCAGGAATTTAGAGCAGACAGTCTGCCTTATTCTTCCTACTTAGTTGTATTTTACATTAAACAGTCATTTTATAAAATATCTGATGTCAGTACAGCAGGGACTAGAGCCTCAGTATGACACTCATTGCCCTTTCTTTGGAATATTCAATAGCAAGAGGATCAAGAGCAGGAAAAGCTGAAAATAAAGGATTCCTTCTCTTACTGTGGTGGATGTCAGGAGTGGAGGGAAATTAGATAGTTTAGGACCTTCTCAGATAGGGTAGGGAGCCAAAATAGATCTTGCATAGGCAAGAGGACCAGTGGTGTACCCTGTCCATCATTTGACACATTTGGGGGCAGTGCAGTGGCCATGCCCTCTGTAGAATCCCATCTGGAAGATGTGCTCTCACAGCCTGGATGGTATTAAGCCACACAGAAAATGACAGATCTGATTGTGGGACTCAGTAGTACTTGCTCATGAGGTGGAAAGTGCGATGTGGTACAGTCAGGGTTTCACAGTCATTTTGAGGATGTTCCTAAGCCAAGGTTTAAGTCAGTGTAATGTTGAAATCTTGAGCTGTTTCCAGAATTAGACAACAGCTGACTGACTTTTCTGAGGACTGCAATTTGTATTTATGCAGCTAAAGCCTATGTTAGATCCCTAAAGGCTTTTTTTGGATCCTGGCTTACTGTCTGTGAGACAGGAAGCGTTTCATAGAACAGGACTTTACACAGCAGAACCCTAATCTGACCAGGATAGCAGGAGGGACTTAGGCAAGTGCACAGAATTTCCTCAATGCCTGCAGCCAACATAATTTGATGTATTATTTTTTTTAATATTTATTCATTTTTTTCCCCCAAAGAGGAATAGATCATTTCATATGGTTATTAGATCTGAAGGAGAAGGAAAAATACAGGAAACATCTAAAAATTGACACTTTGGAATACCATATCCATTTCAGGGCAGTAAAACTTTAATTGTTGGAGAGCTTCTATGGACTAGTTATAAAAATCAGTCTGACATAAAACTTAATTTGCTCATGCTCAAAGCATGTTATGCTCAGGAACACCTCTGAGGTGATTTTCATCCAGTCTTAGTACTAGGGGAAGGCATAACAGAGTGGCTTAACTTTGTAACAAGGTTTGCTTACGGGGATTTAGAAATAAACGTGCATTATTAAAATATTTGCTAATGATTTTCTTACACTGAATGTCGGGTATCATATAAATAATTTTATTTTTATACTACCCAAATATTTTGAAAAATTAAAAGGGAGTAACTTAAACATTGTGGAATGGTCTCCTTCAGAGGCCAGTTTAAACTGAAACTGAATTTTCAGCACCAGCTCTCTATGCCCCCTCATTACTACGTGGGATTAGTGAGAAAAATGCCTATCTCTCTTTCTGTGCACCAGTGTTGTTTGAAGGACTCAGCTCACAATGGCCACAAATAACAATTTAGCAAACACAAGCACACTGTGGCAAAGGTGGAACTTCCAAATAGTTAAGGGGTGAGTAACTTCACCCAGTACCTTGCATTGCATATGCACTTACTGGAATGATTCAGAAGTAACTTCAAAGTTGTTTAAAAGGTGAATCTTCCGGGGGCCTCAGTTTGAATCATGTAGGTGAACATGAAGTAGTTTCTGTTTCATATGTCCTCATAAGTTCTAATGCATACACATAGTATTATTACAGGGGAATAAAATAATTACATAATTGCTGGTAGTAATTTCAAAAGCTTGGCAATCAGTTGCCCATTATTTTTAGTATGTTCCCTTGCACTCTATGGATAGACATACAAGGACCTCCGTATTTGATGGACTACTTGGGAGTTTTCTTTGAAAAAACATTTTTAACATTCCCCATCCCTTAATTAAGGAGTTCTCATCAGTAAAGATGCTGAAGTTTCCTGCCTTTTATTTTTTCCTTTTTAAGAATTCTTCAGTGTTTATTCTTGACTTTGTGCCAAAAACTGTTTGCTAAGATGATTGTTCTTGACTCTAGACAGATATGTCCTGCTGGACAGATATGTGTCTTACGAATTCTGGAGAAGCCTATAATGGCAATACTGTTGAACTCTCAAGGTTCCTTCCTGTATTTCAACGTCATTTTTCACCTGTTATACTGAACGGCCTCCATTTATTTTAAAGTGATAGAAATTTTTCTTTGACGTGTGATATGCAGGGACAGGAAAAGTAGGCATCTGGTGGATCTGTGGGATTTAAAAATCCCTTGCATGCCTGACTATGCTTGATGACCAAAATAGTCCTTTCTAGGTTCTATGCTTCTATGTTAAACCCATGTGAGCATCTCCTTTATTATGCTAAGATTGGAAATCCTAGTAAGTCCCTTCATGTTCCCATAATAAGGTCTGTATCCAGTGTTTGAAATGCTTGTTATACAGCCATCACTCATATGGGACAAGACAGAGCTGCCTGAAAGCTTACTTGAAACCGGCACAGACTAGATGCTTTTCTGTTCTCACTTGAATTTCTTACCTTCAAACCTTCATCCAATCTGAGTCTGAACTCCTGAACAGAACATTTATTCTAAGCTTCTGAGTATGGTCAGGTTTCGTGCTCCTCACTCATCCCCATCTTTGGCCTAATTCATGAAGACCTTACTTGTTTTTCTCATGTCAAAGCAGGCCTAACCTATCTATAAAGATAGGTCCCTTTTCAGTGGTCTGTGGGGATAGGACAAGGGGCAATGGCTGCAAGTTGGAGCACAGCATCTGAGTGATATGTCATAGGGAGCTACTTTGGCAGGGGGGTTGGACCCGATGATCTCTTGAGGTCCCTTCCAACCCCTACAATTCTATGATTCTATGATTCTATGAAATACACAGACGCCTCATAAGTTCCCTGTTGTATTTTCAGGCAAGTTTGGTGCTTTGTGTGTGTATGTCCTATTTAGTATGTAAATTTTACAAAAGGGATGACAGGAGAATATACCAAATAATATTAACTAAGTTCCATGACAATGCATGTTCAGCTGAACAACCAAATGTGACAGTGTTATCCTAATACAAGTATTCAGTCAGACGTTCTCATGTAATATTTTGCTCCACTTTTGCAAGCTCATTTGCAAAGAAACAGCCCAAAGCTCACTGGAGATCTGTTGATCTAAAAGACCCCTTGGACCTGCTTGCCAAACCACAGTCCCACTTAGAAATTATTTCAGAGAGAAAATTATATTCCATGTCATTATATCATCTGAAGTTACAAACACAGAAAGGCTGCATCTGGCATTTATGAAAAAAATCCACATTTACTGTTTCCACTTTTAGAATTACAACTTATATTTAAAACTAAAAGTGATTTGTCATCAGAAACAATACGCCAATACCTAGTCGGATTTGCTCTTTTTAAATGATTGACAGTTCTTCCTAAAAGCCTTCAAAATTGATCATCCTTTTCGTTCTGGAAAAACACAGCTTGTTTCCCACCTTTGAACACTCCAGTATTTGACAGGCAGTGGGAATCCATAGTTTTGAAGAGACTTTTACAATGCCTGTGCAAGGCAAAGGTAAATGTTAATTCCTCTGTGGGATTATACCTTACCTTAGTTGGTTTTGCACTTTTTTCCAGAGGTGGCTTGTAGCTGTCTACTGCATGTACCTTTACTTAAGACCACCTAAGGAGTGGACATACGCAGGGCTGCCCCTGAGAACTGTCAGTATTACTAAGGTATTAGCATATGTTGATGCCCCAGCTGTCTTCCTACTCATCCAGGCTGTTGCTTGCGTGGCCACAAACTGGAAACTTCCCTTCTAGCCTGGGTTTCACGAGAAATAACACTAAAAATGAACCCCGCTGCTTTTAAAGACTGCCTCTCTTCTGCAGGCTATAATCATGTGCTATTGATGCCAGCAAAGCAAAGTATCAGACTTTAAAATAAGTTCAGCTGTTTGCAAGGTCCAGTTATGTCTGTAGACCAAAATATAGGCAGCTTTTTATACCTGAACATCAGCCTGTCAAAGAGATTAAAATTAGAGTCCATGAACAGGGAGACAGACAGTTGCACCTGGGCATGCAGTTCCTCTTGTGTCTCTGTTTTCCGTGGCTGAAACTAAGCAGATTTTACTTGACAGTGGAACTGAACCCTGAAAATGCTGGGTTTTTGTTTTCAGGCAGTAGAGGAGGCACCTTCATAGAACTGGCATGCAGCACAGAGCTGCTGTTTCATTTTGGGGTAATGCATTCCCTATTATACTTATTGTTCTGCATTTATTCTATTGCCTGGTACTGTAATACACTGCTCTCAGTATGCTAATGGGATTTCATGGGGCTGCCATCACCAGCTTGATTTGTATCTAGAAGCCAGGACAATAAAGGCTTTGAGAAGATTAATGTGAGAAATGCATGCCTCTGTAGAGGGGCATTAATACAAAATGAAAAACAACACTGTCTTCCATTGCTTGTTACTGCCATCTCATTTTCACCAGTAAATAACTAGTGCATTTCTCTCCACAATGAACACCAACAAAAGGAAGACAGGCTTTATCAGGGCGTCTCATAGGAGGGGACAGAGAGGGCAGCGTTCCTCTTGGGTGTTTCATATAGTCAGTCACCTGTCATTCCTCGATGCCTTGCCACCACCAAGACCACTGTGTTTAAAAAGCTCTCTCAGATTTAACCTCACTGACCATCTCCTGAAAACCCGCAACTTTCTGTCCTAAAATTCACAATGGGTCAGCAAAGGCTCTGGCAGTTCAGGAACAGGTTTTGATGGTCTACTCATGAACACAGTCTGGTGAAGCTATTTTTTCTACCACTGTAACTTAGATGGGTTTGGTACCATGGAGTGCACAACTCTGCTGTTGACTTAAAAACAGCCAGCCAGAAGAAAACTAGTGACCTCAGGAAATGGCTTCTTAATTTTCACTGGACATACATTATCATTACACAAGCTGATCAAAAGTCTATGGCTGTTTTCTGAGTCACACAGGGTTCTTGCATTAATTTGGAAATTCAAAGAACTAAAAGAAGATAGATATTTTTATTAATTTCTGTCTTATCTATTTGCATTTTAATTATGTTGGTATTTCAGGGCAAAAACTACTACAGGAGATGGGAAAAACTGGGAAGAATGATTAATACGAGGTTATTTCCCTTGCTGAAGGCCAGATTAATCTTTCAGTAGCCTTTAGCAGGCCACACATCAGGTGTCATCTGAAAACATGAAAACAGAAGCAGCTGGTATGGCAGGCATGCAGAGGCAGTGCAGAATGTCTACGGCCCACAGGCTGCCAGGAAAAGGATGCAGCAAGGTACAGAAACCGACATCATCCCAGATACTCAACAGTTTAGGTAGCGTGGGAGTTTTTTACTCTACCTTTGCCTTGCAATCCCACAGCTTTGAGGTGGTGTAAGAGATGGCCATAGTGCAAACCAATTGATCTAGACCTATCATGGTATGCTCCCCTCTGCCCTTCTCCTTATGACTGCATTCATCTTTGAATTGAATCTGGGGTCCCCAATACAAGAAAGATGTAGAACTGTTGGAGAGGGTTCAGAGGAGGCCCACAAAGATGATTAGAGGGCTGGAATACCTGCCCTACAAAGAGAAGCTGAGGGAGCTGGGCTTGTTCAGTCTAAAGAAGAGAAGGCTGAAGGGGGACCTCATTGCAGCCTGCCAGTCCCTGAAGAGAGCATATAAACAGGAGGGGAATCAACTTTTTAAAAGGCCAGATAATGGCAGGACAAGGGGGAATGGATTAAAACTAAAGGAGGGAAGGTTTAAATTAGATCTTAGGGGGAAGTTTTTTACAGAGAGAGTGGTGAGGTGCTGGACCAGGCTGCCCAGAGAAGTGGTGGATGCCCTGTCCTTGGAGGTGTTCAAGGCCAGGTTGGATAGGCCCCTGGGCAACCTTGTGTAGATCCAGGCCTGGAGGTTGGTGACCCTGCCTGTAGCAGGGGGATTGGAGCTCTATGATCCTTGGGGTCCCTTCCAACCCATACCATTATATGATTCTATGATTCTATGAAGCAGATAACAAGGACTACACAGCTTGCTCTACAGCTGAGGGCTAACTGAGCACCCGACACGTGAATACATACATACATGTCTCCTATGTAAATGTGACTTTAAGTCATTTACCTTAATCTATAAATAGTGGACAAACTGATACCCCATTGAGCTCTCCTGCATGCAGTGAGCTGCATGCTGGGGTGTCCCCTTGAGCAGGGATGCCTCGAGGTTGAGGAAATCCTTATTGCACTAGATACTTGGTAAGTGAACTGTGAAACTAAGAATCTTAGCTAAGTGATGCAAAGGGTTGTTTGTGCATATATATATATATATATATATATATATATATATATATATAAAAATTCTTTATATAAACTGTTAATCAAGTCTGAGACTACATTTGGATCCAGCGTCCCTAGACTCCTCTCTGAGAAGGACTTTAGAATGCAAGGGGATCCTTTCTGAACCTCATGTCTCAATGAGGGTGTCTCCCTGACAAGCTTTCTCTGACTCTGTCCTCTGTGCAGCAAATAACCAAGGGTACCCATCACCAAATCTTATATAATGTGTCGCATTTACCATCAGACTTTGTTAACTCTTTTACATCAATAAATATATTGTGGCTTCTCTGTAGCGAGTGAAGTGCAGTCACTCAACCTATCGATAACAGGATCACAATGGCTGTTGCTTACAGCCCTGCACAGCTATCCTTAAGCTCTCATGCCAGCTCCAGGCTTCCAAAGGCGTTTTTACAGTGCTATTTCTGTGCTGGGTCTACTTCTGTTTAGTTTGGGAACTTCTTAGCCTGTGTATCTTCTATGCCATTTATCTACTTCTGTCCTCAAATGTGCTGACTTGGGGAAGCTCAGAGACCCATGTGTTAGCAGGAGTCTCTGTTACAGGTCCTCCTGGTTTCCAGCAATGTCAGAATTTGTTGACCCAAGACAGGCAGCACAAGTTTGCTAGAAGGAAGGTCCTATTGTGATTAAATACAGCAGCATTTTTGAACAGTGCCCATCTGTTAATAAATTAGCACATAAATAAATAAATAAAAACATAACGAGGAGATTTCTGCCGCCTGCCACTGTAAAGCATGCTGGAAGACTGCTGTGGGTCCTTCAGCTATTTCTGGTAACAATGCAGTGTGTTGAGGTGTCACATTTCTCATGCACCCTGGACGAATATGCATGGTAGCAACATCTGTAATCTACTAGAGTAGCTCTGCTATGAAAGTAATAACAAACAGGCTACTTTGTGATATATTTCTTCCCTTAAGTCTGCTAGAGGGGCTCTAAATTGATTTAAGTGTGACTTAGTTAAACTGGATTAAAGTCTACACTCCATTAAAATATAGTCAACCCATGTGCCTTGCAGGAATTTTACTTTATGAACAGGACTATGTTATAGAGATGACTTTTCCCAAAAGATCGATTTTGTCTCATTTTTTTCTTGTCAGACTCCTGCAATCTAGATTCTAATGAATGCACGAGCAAGTAATTCAAACCTGTGGCTGTTTTGCTTTTCTCCTCCATAGCTCTGATACCTCCATAGCTTTTCTCCCTTTACTGCATGGATGTGCAGATGTGCATGACAATCGACTGCCACAGACCTGGGAGACTTTTATTTTTTATTTGTGAATAGAGATGTGACAAAGTTTGCTGACAAAACCAAGTTGCTGAAGGTTGTAATGATGGACCCACCTGTGCAGAACTGTAGAAGAACTTTATGGGACTTTGTGCTTGGGGACTAAAATGGCAGACAAAATTTAACAAGATAAATACAGACTGATGCACACAGGACCTTGCCTCGCTCTCTCTTTCCCCATGAGTTCATGGGGAAAATATAAAATATATTCTGTGAGCTGACTGTAATGAGTTAGTAATGAGATCTTGAGTTTATAACAGACAGTTTCATGACAATGTCAGCTTAGTGGTCAAAAAAACAGACTCACTGTTGGGAATTATTGTGAAAAAGTAAGAAAGGAGAGAGTACAGAATTTAATCTCTGTATAAATCTATGGTAGGTGCTATAGGTTTTTTCTCTCAAAAGGGTTGTCGGATTTATAAAATGTCCAGAGTAGGACAAACCAGGACAATCAGAAGAGGTGGATTTTACGCACACAGTAAGTAATTACACAGTGGAAATTCTTCACCACAGGATCCTGTGAAACTTAACATTTCACACAGGGTCAATTGAAAATTGCACTAGCTACTGGAATATGAATACCTGAAGCCTTCTAAAGATGTGAAAAATCACCTCTGACTCAGGCACTCTATAAGCTGCAAATTCTGGGAAGCTAGAGAGAATTTGGGAGAAGTCTAACTATACCCTTGCTTTGCTCTGAAGGCACTTCTCTGGGAAATAATTTTTGACCCTTCTCAGAGAAAATGTATTAGGCTGTAAGTTCTTACCCACTGAGGCAATTCTTATAATCATATGATGTAAAATGCCCTAATAATCCTGTGAAGGCCCTCCAGCAAGGGATGGCACAGAATTAACAGGAAGGACCAGGCTCCTACATCTCTGGCTGTGATAAGGTTCTGAAAACATGTAGGAGCACACATAAAGGCTGAAATTCAGACTGCTCACAAACCAGTGTGATAACATCTGAGGTTCTTTAGACAAGAATTTGTCTGAGTGACAAAAGCTGCTTGAATATTGCTGCTCTAGTTTGGAGTTGTGGATCTGCTATGTAATCTAAATGCATATCTTTGAAAATATTAAGTCAACCCAGAAGATTAAGCTGACAAGGATTTGTCAAATGCTTGTCTTTAAGTGGGGGAAAAAAGTACATGATGAGGAGAAAAAGAGGTTTTTATGTGTGTGTTTTGTTTTGTTTTGTTTTTTTAAACCACGCACAGTTAAAATGAACTCAAGGTTGTGATAATTTCATTGTCTCACACTTGCAGGGAGCTTTGGTTTTCTGCCAGTTTGTTTCCAAGTGTTACTTGACGTATGCTTGGCCAGGAAGTATTAACAAATGGAGTTCCAGTGATTGTGTGCTCCTTTTTTTAAAACTATGTATTAATAGGAAAGTTATTTTTAATCTACTAATAGTTATTTATGTGCCTTCTGTTTTCCTTTGTATATAATATTTTGCTCCAAGACTAAAAAATTTATAATCCTGAGGTCCTGAAAATAATAAATAGTTTGCATAAATCCAAGGAGACAATTTAAAGAATTTTGTTAGCACAAAACACTTTTCCTCTCCTTTTTAATTTTTAAAAGAAAGAAATTATATTTCCCTATATGTGCCATTTTGACATAGTCATTTTCATCAGTGAATATCCACCAATGAACATCGCGCTGGTTTGGGATGACTATGGCCACGTCACCAAGACATCAAAGGTTACTTTTGTCCTAGAGATCCTGGTAGGTTTGAGTATGCATATAAAATGTAAATCTAATATAAACATATCATATTCTCATCTTAGCTTTTTTTTAGTCTTACTTTTAAAAGATCAAACATCTGGAAACACATCAAACATCTGGAAAAATTGGTGATTCAACCATAGTTCACCTTAATTTCAAAATCCAGTTGTTTGTGTTGAGATGAAAGTAGGAACTACACCTGGTAAAGGGCTTTGATAGCTAAACTAAAACTCAGGTGGTACATGCAAGTGTAAAACCGAGGTCCATATATACACTCTCACAATCACTGCATAGCCCTGGGCACTTTCTTCTTTGATAGTGCCCAGAGCTCTGCTTCAGACATCCTAGTGCAGCTCTCAGTGCCACTAACATCCTTCTTTCTCCCTAATATGACACAGGATTTCACCCAGTTGCTAACCTCCAAATGACTGCTTATTGGCAGGGTCAGATTCTCATCCAAATGTTGATGTGGTCTATTTGTTTGTCTCAGGAGAGAAAGAAGCAGGTAGGTAACAAAAGGTAACAAAAGTCAGCCAACTTTTCAGGGGCACTTCGACTCAGGCCTCATCACAGCCTTAGAAATCTTGCCTGTCATTTCCTCACTCCAGTGTATCCAAAGCAGGAGGGAAAAATGCTGATTGTCCTCATTGTCCTCCAGTTTTTTAGCCATGAGAGAGGAGGCTGTGTAACAGCAGAGTGCTGTGCTTGGTAAAAGCACAGGGCCCCTGTCTCTGCACTGCACCATGTTATCTCTTTGATAGCTGAGGCATTCAGCACTGGAACAAAACTGTGTCATTGTAGAGAGAAAGTTTTCACATTTTTATAAAGAGGAGTAAAAATTAAGTTACAGTGAGGGACAGAGTGTGTCCATCTCTCTTGCTTTGCTTTGCCTCTCAGTAAAACAGAAGAATTACCTTCACCCACTGACTAAAACCAGCCTTGGAGCTGGAGCATGCAGATGAGCAATCCTGCATCCCTGACTCGGGCATCTGCACCTGGACTGATACAAGTTTCAGGTCTCCTAATTGCTTGCTCAGCTTATAAGGTACTCAGATTGTAATTTATTACATCTAATTGTACATCATCTTCATAGAATCATAGAATCATAGAAACATAGAATGGTTTGGGTCATTGTGTTGGGGGCCCCAGATCTGGACACAGTACTCCTGATGGGGCCTCATGAGGGCAGAGTAGAGAGGGACAATCACCTCCCTGTCCCTGCTGGCCACCCCTCTTCTGATGGAGCCCAGGATACCATTGGCCTTCTGAGCTGCAAGAGCACACTGCTGGCTCCTGTTAAGTTTCTCATCTACCAGAATCCCCAAGCCCTTCTCAGCAGGGCTAGTATCAAGGAGCAATCTCCCAGTCTGTATCTATGTCTGGGATTCTTCTGGCCCAAGTGCAAGACCCTACACTTGGCAGTGTTGAACCTCATTAGGTTCACCCGGGCCCATTTTTCCAGCCTGTCAAGATCCCTCTGGATGGCTTCCTTTCCTTCTAGGGTGTTGACCACACCACTCAGCTTGGTGTCATCCGCAAACTTGCTGAGGGTGCACCCAATCCCATCATCGATGTCATTGATAAAGATGTTAAAGAGAACCGGTCCCAAGAAAGACCCCTGGGGGACACCACTTGTCACCAGCCTCCACCTGGACATAGACCCACTGACCACCACCCTTTAGCTATGTCCTGTTAACCAGTTTCTTATCCACTGGATGGTCCACCCATCAAATCCACATCTCTCCAGCTTAGAGATAAGGATGTGGTGGGGGGACTGTGTCAAAGGCCTTGCACAAGTCCAGGTAGATGACATCGGTCGCCTTCCCTTTATCTACTGATGCTGTCACTCCATCATAGAAAGTCACCAGATTGGTGAGGCACGACCTTCCCTTGGTGAAGCCGTGCTGGCTGTCCTGGATCACACACTCATCCCTAATGTGCTCCAACATGTCATCCAGGAGGATCTGTTCCATGATCTTCCCAGGCACAGAGGTGAGGCTCACCAGCCTGTAATTCCCTGGGTCTTCCTTGCTCCCTTTCTTATAAATGGGAGTGACATGACCTTTTTTCCAGTCCCCAGGAACCTCTCCTGACAGCCACGACTTTTCAAATATGATGGAGAGCGGCTCAGCAACCACATCAGCCAGCTCCTTCAGGACCCTGGGATGCATGTCGTCCGGCCCCATAGACTTGTGGACATTCAGTCTCATGAGGCGATCTCGGACTTGCTCTGCCCTTTCAGTGGTAGGGGGATTTATACCCCTGTTCCCACCTAGAGGTCCAGGGATGCAAGGTTCTGGGATTTGAAAATTATGAGAATCCTGGCTGCCAGAGAAGACTGAGGCAAATAACTTATTCAGTACCACAGCCTTCTCCTCTTCAGTTGCAGCCAATTCTCCTTTCTCATTTACCAAGGGGGGTATGCTCTCTTTGGCCTGTGTCTTCTGGCCAATGTACCTGTAAAATCCATTCTTGTTGTTTTTAATATCCTTCACCAAGTTCAGTTCCATCTGCGCCTTGGCTTTCCTGACCCCCTCTCTGCAAGTCTGAACAGCATCCCTGTATTCTTTCCAGGCTACACACCCTTGTTTCCAGAGCTTGTATTTGCCTTTCTTTTCCCTCAGTTTGGCTGGCAGGTCCTTGCCTACCTTGCCACCACTTATGTGGTTATTCACCACTCTACATATTGTATAAGTTTGTGTTTAGGAAATGGGACTGTAGCAGTGGAGGTACCCTGCGCTGCTATGTGGACAGTGTTTTTGCTGTTGGACATCATCACAAATGCAATTATTATTTTTTTATTAAGACTACATGACATAGCAGTCATAATGAAAGGGACCCAAAATCAGAAAGAGACAACTTCTAGCCAGTGGTCATTGCCATGGTTTAGTGCTAGCCACAGCTGAGCACCACATGGTGGGATGAGGAGGAGAATGAGGAGACAGAGGCAAACCTTGCAGGTTGGGATATGAGCAATTTGCTGGGGCAGCACAGGGAGGAGGAAACGACAGCAACAGAACTTAGAACAGAATATACACAACAGGTGGTGGTATATGATGCAGTTTCTCACCAAAATCAGCACAATTCAGACTGTACAGCTCAGACCTGTTCCCAGGCAGACTGTCTCTGAGCTGCATGTCCTGGAACCGCGCCTCGCACCACCCTCCAACCCTCCACCCCTCCTTGACTGGCCCCCTTTTATCATGGCATATCATATGGAATACCCTGTTTGGTTATTTGGTTAGTTTGGGTCACCTGTCTTGTCAGTGTCCCATGGCAGCTTCTGGTGAAAATTAACCCAGTCCTAGCCAAACCAAGGACAGCCACCTTCTAATGTAGCAGCAGTGTCTCTAGCCAACCAAAGTGAGATAGGAGGAGTATCACTGAAAGGTAAAGCCCGGTGATGTAACACCCTTTCCATATCTCTTTCCATCATAAAAGGCCTGAACTGGGACAGCCTGCTCCAGACTGCTGTAACAGTCAGATGCTGTTGTATCTGCTGTCATCCCTGTGAAATGCCCAGGAAACAACTATTTCTGGGTGTTATACTTCTTTCTGGAAAATCTCCACTGTGTTCATTCACTTCATGTGTGTATCTGCCCAATCTGCTCAAAGCCCTTGTGCATTCACCCCTCCAGGAACAGTACCCCACAGTGTGTCCTGACGCTGCCGTGCCTTATGTTACCTGTTTTTTGGAGTGTAATCTGCATTCTTTTAGTAGTGTTGGATACATCGGTACAGAAGAATTAGAGGGCATTTTGTGATTATGAAATCTAATGACGAAAATATATCAGCAATTCAGTGCTTGTGCTTTGGAATAACATCATACTAAAAGGTTGGCAAGTCTTCGGCAGAGGAAGGTTCTTCCTTACAGAGCTTCTTGGGTAGGGCCAGAGTCTACTCCTTCTGTTATACTAAGTGATATTTCACTGTTTGAGAAGGTGGTTTAGGTCTTTCTGACTTGTCTAATACAAGAGAAAATAAAGTAATGTGAGAATCTGTTCTCTAACACTACTCTCTGTGTGGTGGCTGACCTTGGCTGGCCACCAGCTGCCCACCAAGCTGCTCTGTCACTCTCCTCCATCAATAGGACAGGCAAGAAAATATAACAAGAGGCTCATGTGTCAAGATGAGGACAGAGTGATCACTCACCAGTTACTGTCACAGTTGAAACAAACTTGATTTGGTGAAATTAGTTTAATTTATTGCCAATTACTTGTAACAGACTAGGACAGTGAGAAATAAGAACAAAAATAAGAAAACCCTTCCCCTGCCCCTCCCTTCTTTCCATGTACAGATTCAATCCTGCTCCTTCTACCTCCTCCATGCTGAGCAGTGCAGGGGAATGGAGGTTGTGGTCAGTTCATCACATGTTTCTTCTGCTCTTTCCTCCTCAATGTTCTTCTCCAAGGGGTCCCCACCATATGATACAGTCCTTCACAAACTTCTACAAAAGTCCTTCCAATGGGCAATGATTCTTCAGTAACAGACTGCTCCAGCACAGATCCCCCACAGGGTCACAACTTCTGCCAGAAAACCTCATCCTGTGTGGGGTCCTCCCCATGGGCTGCAGCTTTCTTCAGGGCACACCCACCTCCCGCACTGTGCAGTTCTCCAGGGGCTGCAGGAGAATCTCTGCACTGGTGCCTGGAGCAGCTCCTCCTCCCGCTCCTTCTGCACTGACCATGGGTCTGCAGGCCTGCACTGCTCACTGCTCTCTCCCAGCTGCTCTAATGCAGTTTTTTTTACCCTTCCTTAAGTATGCTATCACAGAGGCACTACCAGTGTATCAACTGGTGCAGCTTTGGCCGGCAGCTGGTCTGTCTTGGAGCTGGCTGGAACTGGCTTTGTCCAACGTGGACAGCCATGGGTGTCTTCTCACAGAAGCCACTGTTAAAGCTCCCTGCTAACAAAATCTTGCCATGTAAACCCAATGGACTCCACATATAAATGCACAATGGAGATTAAAAGGAAATGCGACAGCATGAAGTAATGTATTATAAATGAAGGATGGCCGTTTCTCCTATAACAGTGGCTGTCATTTTGCATTTGGCAGTGATGACCCAACCTCTGCAGAAACCTCTCCTGCACTGAAGTTCAGACCTCACATTTTCCTCACAGGACAAAGAGAGTGTGCCCTACACATTTTACCAACTCATTTCACACAGCAGATGATGTTATGATGGGTATTGGCAATACTTCTAAATCATGTAAAAATAAATGGTCTGTAATCTATTATCCATTCTAGGAGCCATACTGTCCTTCCACCATGAAGAACATGTCCTCACAGACCTCCTTCTGTGCATACATGCAGCATATAATGGGTATTCTGTATTAGATTTTAGCTCTGTCTATCCAATACATCTGCAAGGTTCATGTTGTCTTGCTTCTCTGTAAAGCAGTGAATACATTATAGATGTGTCCCAAGTCTCAAATCAAGCCCCTACAAGAATTCCAGCAAAACTTGTTTGCTGACTATCACGTTACTGTCTTACTTTCCACCTTCCTAAAGTCACCTAATTGTCATGAGCTACCAAATGAACATGTAATGTAGAAAGCTTAGCAATTCAGTGTGACCCCTGGTTCAGATTCCTTCCTGCTCTTCAGTTCCTGAATTTTTAATACACCATTTCTTCTCTGAACAGAAAGGTTTAATCTCTCTCATACAAGACTCGTGTGACATTTTACAATTCGTGTGCTTCCCTTCCACCCCACACACTTTTCCTGTGTGTAGCCTGGGTGAAATATATGTCTCTCTCCTGAATTGTGTGCACTGCAGAACTGGAAGGATTTAAAATATCTGTTCAGTTATAATTCTAACAACACTGAGGGCACTGTATCCAAGCTTGGTTTCTGCACAGTATTTGCAGTGGTCTAATTGCACAGGCTGGAAATTTGCTGGCCTCTTCTCTTGCAGATAATATTATAGCAAAGTATGAAGGTACTGTATGTACCTTTAGCTTACTACAATTCTATTGCAAGACTATGTTCCATGATTTTACATACTTTTATATCAAGTTGACTGCATCTGCCCTTGAGGGCACCATTGCGTTTTAATGATATGGTTAAACACTACAACTTTTGTGTGTAGACAAACCCTCAGGGCTCAGACAGACGCTAAAGTTTCTGCAGCTCAACATGTTACTGCACATCAGCAGAGCCACAGTAACTAATCATGTACGAGGGCTTAGCCTGTCCCAATTGTGAGGTAAAATATAAGTGCTTAAACCTCTTTTCCTGAGTCTTTCCTTTTTCTGATGTAGCCAATACTAAAAGTATGATTAACTTCTATACCAGCAAGAAAAATATCAGGGTGAATCTATAACATAAAGCAGATCACTAAAAAGCTGAGAGGGACAGAAGTTCCATGGGACAGAGCTGCTCCATTTAAAAAGAGACACCAGAGGAAAATAACTAGAATGGAAGTAGCCATTAAAATGAGTTTACTGACCTTCCCCTCCTGACTGTAATTGACTTTAAACTCTGGATTTGGGATGCACAGCAGTTACAGCATGCTATGACTCCAACCTGTGCTTTTGGGGAGGTTGTAGACCTCTCATGTGGTGCCTAGTCTTACCTGGAGAGACAAATACTTTTTCCTTAATTTGTTCCCCAAATATGTAAGTCATAAAAGCAATTTTAATGTCAATTGAAACTCTGAAAATATGCCAGTGCCATTCACTTAGGATTAGCGTGACATGCTGAAGCTGCTCACTCTAAGGCTTTGACAGCAGCACTTTGCATACATTAGAGTTTAGGCAGCATAATGTAGAAAACCATGAAGTAAAGTTGTATAGTAGTACAATAGTCCATCTTACAGATCGTGACTATGCGTACACCTTCCATCTGTGATGATACCTTTGGCTAAACTCCATCTGTGTGCTGAGAGTGATGCATCAGACAGACAGGTTGATTGTAACTTTGCCCGCTTCTAGCAGACAGTAGGGGTACTCCACTTGAAACACAAAGAGGAAGGGTTTCCATGTAGCAATTCCAAGCATCAACCATGAAAAAATAGCAGCAGTTGAGAAACACATTGCCTCTAAAATTTAGAGTGGTCCTAACTGACCAGTGATTTGGACAAATAAACACCCAGGCTGATAGCAACCTGCCCTTAGATATCAGACCAGTTCTGCTGCTGCAGAACTCAGATATCCCTCTAGCTAGCCCAAGTGCTACATTTACCTTACTTGAACTGAATCAGAAATGTGCTTAGGAAAAAAAGATACTTCCACAAAAGTATTGTTTTCACAACGTTTTCCTCTGCTTGGTGTTCAGTATTCTTAAAGTCTTCTCAAGCCCTTGCTGTCTTGCCCCTTCGTTTGCAGTGAAGCCAAAACTGTGGGCTGCAGGGTTGAGAGTTTGGGGTTTTTTTGTTTGTTTGGTTGGTTGGTTGGTTTGGTGGTTGATTTTTTTTCTTATGTGTATGTCTACTCACCAAGCCTGTTCTATGTATTCAGGGAGGATCATTTAATAAGGTACATTAAGAGCTGCTGACAGTCTCAAACTGATACAGGGTAAAAAGTAATGGCACGTCCTCCATATCCTAGGCTCACTGCTACTGTGCATTCTCAGTATATGGTGTAGAAATTTCTAGTCAGAGTTTTCAATCAGCTGAGACTATTTTTAAAACGCTTTAATTTTTCTTCTGTGTTCTTCCTCATATTTATAAACTCAGACATTCTCAGGTACTAAAGGTTTATAATACATATTCATATGACAACTCCAAACATTATGATGGGTTGTTTCGAAATTGAGAAATGCAGTTTTGAGTCTGAATGATCAGTATTATTCAGCAAATGACTCGAAGATGTCATTTGTGGCTGGCAAAGCATAGTTGTTATTCTTGCAGAGACGTAAGTCTGCCTAATAGCAACATCCAGTACTTTTAAGATCTTTTGCTTTAAGAAAAAAATAATTTCTCTTAAATATCAAGGAACAGGTTCTTGCAATGTAACTGAACTGGAGTACAGGCAGTAGGATGAAAACGTGATGGAGAGATCTATTGACTATGTGTACAGGTCTGCACAGTTGGAACCAACTATCAAAATAATTTCAAGACTATCAGACATGCATTCTGCGATGGAGAACAAAGAAAGTGTCATGTGAAGTTAGGCCCCTCCACAGACCATGTGAAATATCTCGATAATTAATTTGTGTCAGCATCAGTGTAGAAGCTGAAATGCACTGGTATCAAAAGAACAGGAGACTGTAGGTTGTGTAAGAATAAAATCTGATCATTCTCATATAAGCCTAAATGACTTCAGGCAGAATTGTCACAGATATGGGAATCGGAATGAATTAATATTCAAAATTACACAGGGGCATGTGGGGATTATTTTACAATAAAAATAATTTAAATCTATTAAAAAATTATAGGCATGAGAAACATTTGAGGCTAATGATGATCATTACTGGGAAAAATTTAGCTGTTGATTTAGAGTGAAATCATTTACATGTAGCATATATTTACTCAGTCTTAATCAACATCACAGTAATCTAAATCGTGATTAAATATTAAGGTGAAAGCTTGAGGTCATGGAGGGCTCTCATATTATTCTTCAAGAACTCAAGGGACAAACAAGGAAAATTATGGCAGATAAAGTCATATGCTGTTTCTCTTCTCCCCTCCCCTTCCCTCATGTCAATAGTCCCCTTGGGGACTCTTCCCATAGAGAAACAGCGTGGCAGGTGCTCTTCACATCGCTCCTTCAATTGCTGTGATCTCCAAGGCATCAAGCATCAGGCAGGCCAGGTGGCAGCGCTGAATGGAGCACTCCCCCGCCCCCTCAGGTGCCCCTCACCTCTGGAGGTGTGTGAGAAAGTGGAGCTCACCTGAGGCTTAGGAGGGGAAGAAACAAATGCTCTTCGCAAAAGGAGAAACCAGAAAAAAATTTCCCTGATTTTAAGGGCAGAGGAAACCATTCTTGCTGGTTGAGTTGTTCAGTGATAATAGAAGTCACAAGCCTAAGGATGGTAGGAGGAACAAAACATGCCCCCTGTGGAATTACATAGGATAAAAGTAAGGGCTTGAATCAAACCATGGCTTCCTTTGCCGCTTTTCCTACCTCCCACCGAGAAATGGGTAAGACACAATGAGCAGAGTGAGCGTATCAGCTATTGCCACCAGAGAGCTGCCAGATGTCTGCTTTGCAATTGGAAAATGAGAGGGGGGAAAAAAAAAAAAAAAACCAACAAAAAACCCCAACAAAACAGCCCAGAGACATGGGGGTGGTGGAATTTGATAGTTAGTATCAGAACCCAAGGAAAATTAGCTAATGTGTGTGTCGGAAAAAGAAATCCTCCATTCGTTGCAATTACTCAAAATCTTGGCTTGCCATTGAGAATGCATTTTAGAGCCTGGCATAATTAAATGGAGAACAGAAGCCAAAAGGGAAATTGCAAAACCCTGAAAAGGAGAGCTAAGAGACTAGAATCATACCTCATTTGCATATTTTGCTATCATTTCAGCAAGTTTAGCCAAATTGTATTGGCCCAAATTGATACTGATGTTAAGCAGCAGCAACTCTACTGGCTTAAAAAGTTACTCTGGACTTGTGTTGCAAAACTGAGATCAGAGTTTGACCCAGTGTTTGAAGAGTGCTTTGATCGTACCTAAATTTCCTGGTATTAGAGAAACTGGGATTTCCTAAAGAGCTTGTGACTGAGCCTCCTTTCAGACTGCTGTCCCTGCAGGGAGAAGCTCTTTGTTCAGCAAGCATAAGCTGGGCTTCATCCCTCTTTTTAACCTGCCCGGTGGCCATGATGCCAGCCCTAGGAGTAGAGAGCGACCTGACTTGAGGTCTGCTTTGTGCTGACTTTTAATCTCTTCTCACTGACGCTGAAGCAAGTGTGACCACATGGAAGGCAGTGGGGCATCTGCATCCAGTCTTGACGCCTTGGCTGTGAGAGGAGGAGGAGGCTGGGATCTCCTGTCTACAGACCAAGGAAGCATTCGTTCTGCTTTGTCTTCTGCATTTAGCTAACTGGTCCACAGAAACTGCAGGTGTGATGTGAATCTGACCCCAGCTTTTGTTTTATAAATCTGATGCCAAAGCTAGCCAGACAGCGGGCATGTATATGCAAAAGCAAAATACACACCTACCAACACCTGCAAGATAAAACCAAAGCATTGTGCATTGCAGTATTTAAAAATCACACTGAAGGACTGAGTGGCAGGGTTGCTACAAAGAACAAAATTTTTTAGTGCTGAAATGGTTAAGAAAAAAAACCCATAACCAGGTTCTTTGCAGTACAAAAGACTCAGTCTTCAGCCACTGATGGTCATAGCAGCTGAGGGTTAAAATTAAAGTTTACTGCTGGAATTTTTTCAGGGCTGTTTTCAGTAGAAGGATTTTATTTCTTTCTGGCTTAGCAGGCTTTTGTATTTGTTTATAGAACTGGGAAGGGAACTTTCTAAATATTATAAATGGTTAACTCATTGCATAATATGCATTTTCCAGGCCCTCTGCTTGTTGTTGAGAATCACAGAATCACAGAATTGTAGGGGTTGGAAGAGACCTCAAGAGATCATCGGGTCCCACTCCCCTGCCAAAGCAGCTCCCTAGCTCATACTGCACAGATAGGCATCCAGATGGGTCTTGAATATCTCCAGAGAAGGAGACTCTACCACCTTCTGGGCAGTCTATTCCAGTGCTCTGTCACCCTCACTGTGAAAAAGTTCTTCTGCATGTTGTGTGGCTGGCCAATTCCCCCTGCGTCCCATACTTAAGATATTTATAAACGTTGATTAGGTCACCCCTCAGTCTTCTCCAGGCTGAACAGCCCCAGCTCTCTCAGCCTTTCCTCATAGCATAGATGTTCCAGGCCCTTAATCATCTTCGTAGCCCTTCTCTGGACTCTCTCCAGGAGATCCCTGTCTTTTTTATACCAGGGAGCCCAGAACTGGACACAATACTCCAGGTTTGGCCTGACCAGGGCAGTAGAGGAGGAGGATCGCCTCCTTGGACCTGCTGGCCACACTCTTCCTGATGCATCCAGGATCCCACTGGCCCTCTTAGCCACCAGTGCACACTGCTGACTCATAGCCAACCTGTCGTCGACTAGGACCCCCAGGTCCTTCTCCACAGAGCTCTTCTCCAGCAGGTCAACCCCCAGCCTGTACTGATACATGGGGTTGTTCCTCCCCAGGTGCAAGACTTTACACTTGCTTTTGTTGAACTTCATCTGGTTTCTCCCTGCCCAGCTCTCCAGTCTGTCCAGGTCTCACTGAATGGCAGCGCAGTGTTCCTGCGTGTCAGCCACTCCTCCCAGCTCTGTATCATCGGCGTACTAGCTGAGGGTGGATGCTATTCCCTCATCAAGGTCATGGATGAAGATATTAAACAGGACTGGACCCAACACCGAGCCCTGGGGAACACTGCTAGTCACAGGCCTCCAGTCAGATTCTGCTCCACTGATCATGATTTTCTGAGCTCGGTCCGACAGCCAGTTCTCGACCCACCTCACTGTCCACTCATCTATCCCATACTCTCTCAGCTTTTCTAATCGAAGAGATGCTACAACTGACAGAGTTGTCTCTTCTTTCAGAACAAAATGACTTAGTAAAAGTGAGATAAAAATGGCCCCTTTTGCAAGAATCTTATAAGGAGAAGGGAAGGAGTACAGAAAGTGGTCTCACCAAAGACTGAGTGTAAGCAGAAAGAACAAGATGCATTTTTATATCACACAATGGAAAAGATCTCCAGTCCCACACAGTATTGTTTGTGTTACCATTAATTAAATGGACTGCTAATTTTTCCTACTTCTGGTATGTATCCACTGGATTGTTATTTTTGTTCAGCTGCATCTTCAGAACATTCAGTGATGAAATCTCCCCTATGGATTTGTTTTTGGAAAGCTTAGCAGTCTAGGCAGTATTTCTCTATAGATTTGGTATACTTTGGCCGTAGCTGGGCTAATGGGGCATATGTTTTCTTTTTATTATTGTGCACAATGAAGAACATGTATATGATATCCAGGACAAGAAACTAGTAGGTGAACTATTTTAGTCAAGGTACAAGTATTGTAATAACATCTTTTGAGCTCGGGGCCTACCTGTGGAGCATTTAGTCTGCAGTCATGAGACAGTTGTCTCTACCAAAAGGAATTACAATGGGGAAAATCTGGGGGAAGGGGGGGACGGAAGTAAATAGGAATGTGGTCCAGCATGCATCAGAGCCAACACCCATGTGTGGAGAGACTCCATTCCAACACACGAGAAGTGACATCACATGCAGAAGAGAGGGTGACCATGTCTGGTGTTTGAAGGTCTCAAAACTATCCCTTCATTGCAGGGCACTCCAGCAAATTACAGACAGATCTGTGGAGTAGGCGGGCAAAGGCGAAACAAGTGAAATATGGCAAAGCACCATCTGCACTGTCATTCATAAAAGCAGTTTATAAATATTCAGAGTACGCAATTGCCTGCTGTTTGCGGCATACTTGGGGGCCCTGACAGTCTCTGCCTCGAGGGACTGCCACAGCTGGGCAGCCAACCTCTTTCCATACAGTTTCTCCTTGTGCTCAGTCACAAATGTCACCTGGTGCTGGCTAGGACAATAAGTTCTGGGAAGTAGATCCCTGTACCTTCATCTCCCATTAATGCACACACCTATAAGAAAGGAAAAGGGCTCCAGTGTCATTGAGATAATTACAGGAAGGTTCTCTATAACTCAGTGCAAACACATAAATGAAATCATACTGTTTCATTTTAATGTGTAAAATTTCTCAACTAATAGCTGGGATGAAATAGGATCAGCTGTAGATTAATAACTTAAACCTGTATTAACTACAGCATTTTTCATGGTTCCTTTAACTGATGCTTGTAATACCCAGGAGGCAGGGTACCCATGTACAGAGCAGAATCCCTGTGCAGCTTTCTGTAGCATCCCACATTCTCCAAATGGTTGTGGAGATCTTCTTGCTATAATCAGATTTTCCACAGAAGTGTTAACGGTAGCATGTAAGACCCTTTTTATTCTAACTGCATGGAAAAAAACCCCCACATTTAAAAGGTACACAACACAGGACCAGATCCTTATGGATATAAGTTGTGAAAAGTCTTTTGCAGGATCTGCACCGAACTCTGTGGAATTCATGTTACTTTAGGCAACTCAAGGAGGATAATCTCCTTGGTTTGGCTTTAAAATGACTGTGGGAAACTTTTTGTCTTTGACCTTATTGAGTTTGCTGTGACACCCATCTAAGCTTTAGGCCTGGGTTTCTTTTCTGTAGAAGCATAGTCAGAGGTTTTCTGGGATGAAGACAACAGACACTTGTAGCTTTTAAGTCCCCCTAGAGCCCACAGTTAGACCCAGCTTTGCTTTCTCTCAATTGAAAGGCAGATCTTTCCAATGAGTGATTTAATAGTGCTCTGAATCGCTCTTTGGACGAGACATCTCTGTGCAGAAAAAGTCAGGTTTCTTTGCTGAATGTGTAAAATCAGGTGCTGCTTGGTCATTTCCACCTTCAGTGCTGACAGATTTCAGGCCATGCAGCGTTAAGCAACAAGGACCACTTGACCTGACACTTGGTGAAAGAAAATTACACAAGCAGAAGTGCAAGGAGCAGAGCAGTTCAGGTCCCCCGCCATGCTCAGCAGACACACACACACCTGCCAAAGGCTTTGGTATGCTCCTGAGAGGAATGTGGCTGAACAGGATGGTCAGAAACAGCAGCCATGTATCAGCCAGGTCAGACTAGAAGCTGTTGCATTACCTCAGCAATTAGGGAAATGTGTACCTGTGTTGGAAGAAGCCATCCTTCCATATTGGCAGCTTTTAATTGTTGGCCCAAGTCTGTGGTCAAAACCAATCAAACTTGACTCTAGTGAAATGGGCTGCCACAAGGCTGGTGCTGACCATGGGCAGACTGAGCATGTGGTGCAAACGGGACACCCCCTGGGACACAGCTCTGGGGACAGAGACTGCCACACAGAGGAATGTCATTGGCTGTGGTGCCCATGCAGTGATTGCTCCCTACTGCTGAACACCCTTCCTTCCTCACCAGCCGTTCTCTCCTTTTTGACTGACACTTGACAATGGCAGGACTGAACTGCTGCTGCTGCTTCTAAGCACTCTCCTGAAAAACAGGGTCTGTGGAGCAGGCAATAGGTGGAGATGATTTTGCCAGCTGTTGCCCCCACATTCACAGCTCAGGGCCCATCAGGCAAGGTCCATTCAGTCTGGGAGAGGACTTCTCTAAGTTCCCTCAAAGGAATAAGGACTTCATTAAATCTGCACAAACTGAGGATCTCTCCTGGGAAGTAATGTTCTTTCCAGCTGCATACCAGCAAAATTTGGGTAGCCTGTACTGCCAAAAAGACTTGATAAGCTGTTGCATGCCTCAATGAGCAGGCTGGGAGAAATGCAGACTGTAGACCAAGTCTCCAGCCATTCCTGTTAGGCTCTGGACTCATCCACATGGATAAAACACCAAAGGTGACAGTGGCAGTTCCTCAAGTTCCTTCTGCTCTTCCCTCTTAGATTTCAGGCCATCTAGCTCAAAACTGGGAAGTCAGGTAGGAGTTGCTGGAAAGCCATCTTGTTGCAGAACAACTTCCCTCTTAATTGTGCCCCAATGCCTCTTATGTACCATAGGCTTTGCCTCTTTGGGGATTAGTTTAAGCTTCTTGGCTGTGGTGGTTGGCGTTGTGACATCGCAGTGCCCTTAGGTGTGGTGAAAAGGGCTGGATCATGGCCAGCAGATCAGCAAGCCTGTGCAGAACAATGTCTCCTCAGAGGTGGTACAACTGGAATCACTTTAAATTGTGATGCAGAATCGTGATCAGAACCATTTGTGGTAATTAAAAACCTCTTGGTATACACTTGTGCTGTGTTTAGGATATGCTGATGGAATCACTATGAATTTTTCCTGAATTAGAGCTGGTGTCACAGCCAGCATGCACTAGTCTGTGGAAGGTCTGGTTTAAACCCAGTTCACTCCAGTGGTTTTGGATAAGCCTAAAAGAAACTTGCAACCTCTGTGGGGAAGAAGCGAAGAACACCATATTGTATTAATTTTCCACAAACTGCTCAATATGGAATTTGTCTACAGTAGGACAAAAGTCCTTCCTTTTGTGGAAAAAGCTACAGGACCACCAATGAACTCTATTCTACCACATATGAAAAAAATACATGCGGTTGTGCCAGTCATAGTAGTACAGTTGCCCTAGGCAATCAAGAACATCCAAATTTACAACTGACCAGACTTCTCCCACAGGCTTTAACACTACTCGGGCGATTCTGAGAATCAGCATCTCACATCCACAGCTCCCATATGAGGAGGAAAAGTCATGGATCAGTTTATGTCAATATGCCACATCTCTATGGATACGTCCACAAGCTCCTGAGAGGAGGAAAATAAAGATCAAGTATTTCTAATAGGAGAAATCAACAAAAATGCTTAGTTTTCTGTCTAAGAAAAACACGCATACACACAATCCTCTGCAACTGTAGGTACTCCATAAAGAAATAATAACAAGAGAATGAACAACCTGTAAAGTTATTGCTAATGGATTAGATACTCAGTAATTTGTACAGTGTCATGGGAGAAGATGGAAGTTCTTACTGCATGAGCTATTGGGTCTCTAAGCTGTTAACAGCGCCAAGGTGGAACATGTACTGTCACTGTGATAAAAAAGTGCTTGTCCAAAAAGATTGAAAATGAAGCCTTCTATGGTCTGCAGTCCATGGGTGAGACTGCATGGAGCTGCATTGTCGTAACTGGGATACTGAATGGGCACCCTGGTCTTCTAATACGGATGAAGTTGTGGAACTGGGATCCAAGCAGACAGGAAAGGTCATGAGAAGCAAAATACAATGAACAGCTGCCTGCATGTTTTATTAGCCTGGCTTCCTAAGGAAATAGGACTTGCATAACAGTACTGCTTGCCCATTTGTTTTTCTGTCCTGCCCTCAAATAACTTTTGATTCTGTTGGCTTATTTCAACTAAATTTAACAGAGAGGTAAGGGCTTTAGATGTATTACGTTCCTCCAGGTTTCACGAAAACTGGCAGATAGACAGGGAAAAAAAAGAGCTAAATTAGTACTCCCAATGAGGGGAGGGTTTCAGCATGAATTAAACAATTACCTGCTCTGTTTTGCCTGCCAGCTGGCCAGCCAACATGGCCAAACAACTTCGAGCCCATCAGGGAATAATGAGTCAGGCTTCTTTTCACTTGATATAGAAGAGAAATGGAAAGGAGGCAAGAGGTAGGTGTATGGTGCCTGAGGGAAGGTGTGGAAGAAGCAGGAAATATTAAGGAGGGAATGGGAGAGGAAGAGGAGGGAGTGTGGGCTGAAGTGGCTCTAGGAACAGAGCAAGGGGAACTGAGGTTACGGAGGTGAGAGAGGGCCATTGTGGAAGGACTGGGAGTTACGGCAGGGCAGGCAAGTATGAACACAGTCTTCCTGAAATCAGTCCTAATTAGTGCTGCTGCTCACAGGATAGCTTGTATATACAAAGCCTGTCATGAATACATTACTAGCCTACTTTCAGAAGTGATGAGCACCCTTAGCTTCTATGGACTTCAGCAGGAGTCGTGGGTGCTTAGCATCAATAACTCTCAGGTCTTGTCTATATAACTTTAGTTAAATAAATTTGCAGCAGCTATACCTGACTGCCCTGCAGCATGAGAATTATTAGATCATTACAGTTTCTTATATCCATCACAGTAAAAGCAAATCTGCAGAGGCTATTAATTTACATACACCAGTAAAAAAAGAAAAGGAAATATACCATATAAACTGTCATCCCGATTATCAGAGATCCACAGGCTATATTGCGCTGCCAGTTACTCAATTCTTATTGCTTTAATTGCTGTAAAATATATATATAGTTCAAATCAATTAAAAAGAAATGTTTGGGCAAAATCAGTAGTGAGTCAGCCACAGCAAGATTTAGCAGCCACAACTGAGTTGGAAGCATTATGGAATCATAGGAGCTGATTCACTCCTAGCTCAAGTTTTATGTTGGAGTAACTTCACTGTCTGAAGCATAAACTAGAGCAACAGAGAGGTATATAGGGCCAACAGAACAAATAAGCCTAGCATGAAGCCTCCAGAAAGGACTTTATCCTCTGTGTTATTACTAAAATCTATTACCCCTTGAGGTGGCTGATCAGGCATCCATACCAAGGTTTCCATACTTAATATTTTGCAACTTCTTTTGGAGACACGCAATCCTGTAACTAACTCCACAGTTTTAAAATGAATATGTGCTGGAAAAAAAATGCTCAGGGCTTGGAGACCCTTGCTACAATTTTGTCTTTAAATAAGTTTAGCCTTTCCCGTAGCTATTTATCTCCTTCTCCCAGTGTTCATGTGTCTCTGGTTACAGCTAAATGATCCTTGCCAGAGAAGACTTCTCTCAAGGGTTTGGGCTCTCACTGTCAGAAAAGATTTTCACCAAATGTCACACGCATTACCACATATTTCACGGGTACAATATTTCTGTCTTAGAAGACTGACAATCAAACCTGCCTTTACCTTCCAGGTTGAATGCTGGGCAGCATAGTTTGGTATATCTCAAGGAGCGGTATTTCATCATTTTCAGAAAGTCCTGCTAGGGCTACATTTTTCAAAGGGCTTTAAGGGATGAAAACTGAGTTATGAACTGCTCTCTGTACATCTCTATCTCTGATGATTTTAATTGTCCCTGTAATTAAACACACAGAGGAGCTATTTTTCTGATTTTCTCTTGCATTTTAATTGCAAGTGCACATTCCTCCCATGACTGAATTTTTCAAAAGGACCTAGGGCTGGAATTAGATCTGCCCATATTGCCTGATATGCTTGTATTGCTCTAACAAGAAAGAAGCCTCTGCCTTCAGAAATTTTACTCATTTGAGAAGACATGGTGCCTGCTATTTGGTTGAGAGAAAGTTCTTTTGTTTCCACTGAGTAAGTTTTCCAGTGATACAGCTCAACACGTAAGATAAGCAGCCAGCTAAGTGTGGAAATGCATGGGAGCTTTTGTCAAAATATTCATCAACACACACTACTCTTTCACAGTTTCTTCTCCAAAGACATTTATGTTATGAGATACCAAATACAGACCTGTAATTTACACTGTGGATTATTTCATAGAATCACAAGGATGGAAAAGACCTTGGAAGATCATCAAGTCTAACCAATCCCATCCTAAGCTAAACCATATCCCTAAGTACCTCATCTACCCTTTGTTTGAACACATCCAGGGAAGCTGACTCAACCCCCTCCCTGGGCAGCCTGTTCCAGGCCCTATCAACTCTTTCAGTAAAAATTTTTTTCTAATGTCTAATCTAAACCTGCCCTGTCACAGCTTCCTGCTATTTCCCCTTGTCCTATCTCCTGTCCCCTGGCTGAAGAGACCATCGCCCCCGACTCTATAACCCCTCTTCAGGTAGTTGTAGGTGGTGATAAGGTCTCCCCTCAGCCTCCTCTTCTCCAAGCTAAACATCCCCAGCTCCCTCAGCTGTTCCTCATAGGATTTGCCCTCCAGCCCCTTCCCCAGCCTGGTTGCCCTTCTTTGGACTCACTCGAGGATCTCAATGTCCTTCGTATGGTGAGGAGCCCAGAACTGGACACAGGACTCGAGGTGTGGCCTCACCAATGCCGAGTACAGTATTTAGCAGATAATATAAAGGTCCACTGTTTTGTCAACATTTTAAGCAGCTTAATTGAAATGATTAGTACCATAATTTTTATCAGCATGCCACTTCTTACTATATAAACTCTACCATGCTGCATCAATAGCAGAGATACTGGATTCTTCTTTGCTGGTTCTTATGGGTCTCAGAGAGTTTGAGAAGGCTGAGTCATACAGGACTTCTCATGGGAGATAAATATTAATAAATACATTTTACAAATGAGTAAGCTCTAAAAGGTGAAGTAGCATCCCTCAGATGGCAGAGCGGTTGATGGACAAATACGGTAAGTGACTCAGTCTACACTATCATCTTGTGTGACCTGCAATAGTCTGTTGCCTCCATTAAGGGAAAGAAAAACAAACGGAAAAGCTGCATCATCATAATTTTCAAACTGACTAATGCCCTGGCAGAGCACAGACCAATCCAGATCTCTACTAAGTTTCCAAAGAAGAGATTGTGATCTTTATTTATGCCCAATTTAAACTTCTAAAACTCTCCTGCTTGAGTGTAAGTAAAATTAGGAAGGAGTGCAGCTGCACCGCTCTCTTTTACGTGATCAGGCAGTACATTGACAGTGAGGTGTATCATGGTGTGGATGCCCTGTGTAGTAGCCTTAAAAATAAAACTCATCTGTGTCCTAGAACTCATCTCAGTCCTAGAAGCCAGCTACAGATGGGCTAAGAGCTAGGACTAAGATATCTGGGAGTGACTTTAATTATTAGTTTAATACTGTAGTGGGAAGACTGCCACAGAGATCAGTGTGGATCTACTTGCTGTGCTGCACACTGCTCAACTACCATGAAAAACCTGAGTTGCACCCCTTAAAGCACTTTGAGGAAGATGCAAATACAAGCTGGCTCAATTTTACTGAGAAATGGATTTAAACACACAGGCCAGATTCTCAGCTCTCAATAAAGGTACTGATTTACACCGGCCCCAGAGCTGGTCCAGAAGGCACGTGCATGTGCATACACGGGCCTGTTACTGGAATAACACACACATAACCCACAGCAAG
The DNA here is from genome assembly GCA_022605575.1 of Laterallus jamaicensis coturniculus. Taxonomy (NCBI): domain Eukaryota; kingdom Metazoa; phylum Chordata; class Aves; order Gruiformes; family Rallidae; genus Laterallus; species Laterallus jamaicensis. Next base: position 27,068,207 of record JAKCOX010000010.1, read on the forward strand.
TTTCTAATTGCATCTGTAATTCCAAATGACTAATTTTACACTCAAATTGCAATTTGAGGATCTTCGTGTTGCTGCTTAGTTATCCAAGTCACCCATTCAGGCAAAACGAAAAAGTATCGTGCAATTTATCTGACTAAATAACACAACTTCATATCTGAATATTTGCAGATATGAAATACTGCTGAATGGGCTCTAGATTAAAAAATGATTCATGGATCACATCAGCAAATGCCTGCTTTTGAGAATAACTCCTTGTAGACAACGTGTGAACAGAAAAGAAGCAATATTAGTGAATTAGTTAAAAGTTTTTAATTACTCACTCTTGGCTACTAAATACATGCTTGTGGGAGATTAAAAAAAAAAAAAAGCACCTACAATGGGTTGAAAGTGCTTTAGAACCACACCTTAAAATTGCTTTAAACTTCCGAAGAGCCTGTTTTCAGAGACATCTGTATTCTTACTTTCTATAGAAGTTGGATGCTTATGTGTGTTTGAAGGTGTCTTGTGAGTTTTATATTCAGTCTTTATCAGACAGTGAATGGATTACTGAGGTGCCTGTGCTATCCTAAATACTTTCTTGGTCAATACCGAATAATAGCACCTTGAGATGGCTTAGGTGAGAAAGAACTAACAGTGCTAAGGCAGACAATTTATTATGCTCCTTAGTCTTGATTTGTTTATTTACAACAACTTGCTTGTGTGTCTGAGTTCATGTTTTCACTTCTGAAATAAAGTCTTAGGTACTTCTGAAAACCTTACCTCATGCCCAGGATTTTCAAAATAACAGCATTCACAAGTGTTTTTCTCATCACATCGAATACTAAGCTCTTTTGAGAAGATGGCTATGTATACTATACATGGGTAGTAAGTACTGAGCACTTTTTGAAAATTCAGGTTTCGTTTTGATGTCTGGCTTTTCTGAGAATGCTGGCCTTACTGGGGAAGCTGAATGCCTGTGAATGCAATCATGTTAAGACGTCTGCCTTAAAATTAATGCGAGATATCATGACAACTGTTTCTGGTTAACAAGAATGTAATCTTTGTAATGTCATGAGGTCATACTGTTCATGATACAATTAACTGCATGTGTGTGGTTATGCTAGTCTAAAAGAGACGGATGTTGGTCTTATCACTTTCTTATTGTTGAACTATTTGTGTAATTGAACCAAAGAGCATATTCTGTTTAATCTGAAGGCCTATTGTTGAGTAACTCATGAATAGTTTTTACAGAGATCTCAATAGGATGACTCATGCAGCAAGTTACTCCCAGATGTCATAGCACAAGATCTCGGAAGAATTGCACCTAGGGGGATTACATGGTTAATTGTGGCCTGTATCAGATGTAATACCCACCTTCTGCAAACTACAGATTGCACAGAATTTACATAGAATTATACTAATCCCAAGCAAATTGACAATTACTTTCATAGGACTTGCAGATATGACAGGTCTTGTCTAATTAAAGAGTAAGGGCATCAGTGTGTTGTACTATACTGCCATATCACATTTTCACTGAAGTTCAATGATACGCCGTTGGACTTGTTTTCCACACTACTTTCTTCCTATTTTCGAATCCTTTTGGAAACCTTTTCAGTAAATTTTTACTATCAGCAGATTCTGAGCGTATGAAGAAGAAAGCTTCAGGTGTGATGAGGGAAGATTCCCACGCACATTCCCAAGCACCAATTTGAATGTTCAGCCAGTTAAAAAACAAACAGCATTTTTTTTTTTCTTATAAATTGATCTCTTGATTTCTGTGGTTACAAAAGGAAAGGAGAAAGAAAAAAAATATATCTAATCAGGACTTAAATAACTAATAGCTTTTGGATGTGTTTTGTGCTACTCTTGCTGTGCCTCTGTCAACTCTTCCTGATTGTTGAACGTTTGAGACACCATAAGGTGAATGATCCATAAACGTCTGTCTTGAAAAAGACTGGCAAAAATTACAGAAAAAAGGCTTTCTCCTTCAGCTGTTTGTATATGTTGAATAGAGAGGCATTAACTTTGTTTGGCACAACATACTGTTGCTCCCTGACATCCTGATATGAAAGGTGTGGTTCTGTGCTGCAGGCAGAGAAAACCATTGAAAATGAAATAATCCTCCCAATTTACATTGTTACACTGGCCAAATGACTTTTAGAGAGTTGAAGAGGAAATAAAAATCTTAGTGGTTTTCTTCAACTTGAAAATTAGGGAAGGGTCAGTAAAACACTCCACAGCATTGATGTCGACCATACATATGTTGCCCTCCTCACAGCCAGTGCTTAAGTAAGCATGGCTGCAAAAAACCCTGCAAAACCAGGTTTCTTAACTAATGTCTTGATCTTCACCCTGTTCACTGGGGCTCCAACTATGGCTCTGACTCTCCACACAGCTGTATGGACTTCTGCAGCTCGCACCACCTGTTCTGGCTGCAGCGGGAACTTTGGGCTGGACCGTGAGGGGTGTGCAGCAAGCAGAACAGCTCACAATGCACAAGTAGTGGAATATGTCTTGCTTGTCAAGAGGGCTGTCCTTGTCTGAGGCTGCCAAAGGATGCTACTGGCTGAAGAGTCACTCTCTGATCCAGAGGCAAATATTCACTTGAACAATAAAATAAACAAATGATCACAAAATGTATTATCTGTTATGCTGCAGTCTGTTGTAACGTTTCACTGCCTAATTTGCTATTGTGTGCCAGTAATTTATAGTGCATTACGTCATACTGGTGTCATTTCATGAGGTACAGTACTACAGTGTTACAGGAGAGAAACTGGGGAGGAAAAAAGGCATGCTTTAAGCCAAAATGTCTGTGTTGCTAATACTCCAAACAGCATCCCCCTTTTTCCCATGATATTACATGTATTGGCACATAATTAATCTGTCTTTAATTATTATTTCAAATAGAAATAAGTATTAATATTGTCATTCTATAAAATATGTAATAACAATAGTACAGAATTACTGAGTTCTAGAAAAATTTAGTGACAATCAAAGTAGCCTCCCAATACACTGGCAGTTGTTAAGGAGTGTCTGAAGACATCCCCAGAACCTGAAATCATTAGAAACCTTTCCAGTACTGTGATTTTGATTCAAGGCAAAAATTTACAGCAAACTATAGTTTTGCATTGTCAAATAGATGTTATAGTAACACAATGCCCTGTGTGCTTTCAAAATCCAGTACTACAGTTTTAGGATGAAATACTAAAAGGAGAAAGAAGTGCAGAGATACAGACACAGGAAACTGAAAAGAAAGTTTTGCCCAAGTTTTGAACTTTGGCCTCTTTAAAACTCCAGCTTGTAAAGGGCACATTGTTTCACGTGTGCCTGCTGCGAGTTCCAGTGAGAAACACCACAGTCCTCAAGCTATGTTAAATCAAAATGCTCCTAAACTCGAGTAAAAGAGGTATTCCTAGCAAGTGCTAGCTAAATTGTACCATGCAGTTCCTCCTAATAAGAACTGTCGTTTTGGTAAGCGTTTGTGCAGAGGACAGCACATAATTTATGAGTGGGCCCTCAGGCTCAATAATTTGCGGAGTAACATCAGTAATAGTCAGAAATGCTTTCTAGGCCAAAGGAAGCGCAGAAGGGAAGGCTCTTTTGCTGCTGGGAAGTGGTGGACATGTTATATGTTAAAAAAAGGGAAATGTAATAATAAATAGGAAAGCTGGAAGTAGGGAGGTTTTAGGTATTTTGCTTCTTGTTTCTTTTTTTTTTTTAATTTTATTTTCATTTTCCAAATGAGAAATGCCTGTTTTACACAGGATCTGAAATTAGTGAAGATGCAGAAAGTATAGGGTAGGATATAGGCTTGCTGGAGTGCCAGTTTGAAAACTCTACTAGCAGAAGTTCTGTCATGGAAGGTGGATCAGTGGAAACATCAGAGAAAAAAAAGATTTTAAAAAATACAGTAACGAAGTTTTTATACTAGAGGTAAAATATTGAAATCCTAGTTTCTTGCCTCACCTACTTAGTCTGTAAAACTGAGATAATAAGGGTTGTTCCCACCTTATAGGCAGTGCTTGTAAGGTGTTTTGGGGATGCAAAAGCGGTAATATTATAAAAGTACTGAAGATTATTATCGTTGTTAGTTTCATTAGGTATTATTGTCTAGTTTAAAAAAAAATAAAAGGGAGTCTTCCCATGAGCTGTGGCTTCATAAGCCTGAAAAGTCTACATTAAGAAAGCAAAGTTAATGGAATCAACTTGAATGAATAGGAGTTATATATGCAAAATTCTACCTGCATAAAAATCCATTGTTCCAAAATTAAAACTCTTACTCAAGAATGAAGCTTCAGACACATTGCAAAGCCATGCGCTCTTGTCTTCCCATACTGAAATCTGTTTCCCACCCGAGCCATACCACAGCTGAACACAACAAAACATATGTTAGCTTTTACTTGGGTGCAGCTCATTAAAAAAACCCCTCATCCAGCCTTGGAACCTATGGTCCCCAGAAGCCTCCACAGTTCTCATGAGTGCAGGGGAGCCTGGTTTTCTGTGTGCCGTCCCAGTGTGCTGACTAGCATAGTCATCACCTTTGGCCCAAAAAATAGCTGGTGCCTTTTAACACCTGAATGTTTTACAACCCTGAAACAGCTTTGATGCAAAATAACGTGACAAGAGCCACTGAAGCAAGAGGTTTCAACAGTTCAGTTGGGAATATGATTTCCCCTCCCCTGGCTTCATCTCTTTTACTTTCACCACTGGGTCTTTTATTATCGCATGAAGATACGAAACTGCTGTGAAAGCTCCTATGTTTGTGTATAAAAACTTAAGGAGAATTAAATAAATTATATGAGAAAAAGCTGCGGATTTGTTTGCTTTTCTGAGGTCAGGTTTCCTCATTTTTTGTTTTGTTTTCTGTTGTGGGTTTTTGGTTTTTTCTTCTTTATTTTCCCTCCAGTGAAGGAAAGAAAACCAGGATTGCATTTAATTATCCTGTGACCCCAGGTGGCCTACACTTCTCCATGCCTGTTAGCCACTGAATGCTATCAGAACTGCTTAGCTGAAAGCTGTCTTTTGCATGTTGATGGGCATTGCAAATCCTCCTGCAGAGTTGTCTTTCATGTCAAGACAATATCAAGCACAGCAAAACATCACCATATGTCCTTCCCTTCACTTCTTCCTGTGCTTTGCAGGTTGTATTCTCTTTCTCAGCCGCCCGATCAGTTTCCTTCCTTAGCAATGTGCATGTGCGAGCATGTGTGTGTGTGTTCACAATGTCATATCATGATGAGGGTGGGGGAAAGCGCACTGCCTTTGCTCAAGAGTCTCCTTTTTAGCTAAAAAGAATAGCCGCATCTGCTTCTTTGTCCACAGAATGCCTACTCTAATTGCTAATCCCAATTCTGATTTATTAATATTTAGATCCTTAGATACACAAATCCTTCTCTCAGAGCAGATGAGTGACTATTTCCCACCTTTTTTCCCTGCTGATTAGCAAGTGTCATAGCATTCTTGTTTCTTGACAGCAAGAATTAATTGTGCCACGGAGCCTGATTCTTTGGGGGGAGTAAGTTCCTAAAAGCACTGAGGAAAAGATGAAGGGAAACAACATTTGATTGCTTTAGAATCCTATTCTTACTAACCTGATCTAATTTTGGACATGAAAATTTTCTACAAACTCTAATTTAGTGTTAGTACCGGAATTACAAAGATTAGAAGGAGGAGAGAAGAAATCCCACTTGAGAGCCTTTAAATGCTTCTATTGGAATTGTGCTGAATTATTCATTTCTGTCCATTTGATTGAAAATTTAAATCATTTTGATTTTCATGATATTGGTCGCCTCATAAGATACAGAATTTGACAGTTTATGGCCTCAATCTACAATGTCTTTAAAGGAAAGGTAGTAAAAATGAAATTAAGGAAAACAGATAAATGCCAAAATCCTATGATGGTGCATCTTGTAATTATCACATCTGCTGCAAAGCATCTGAAAAATAGCTTTGGAAGCCTGCCATGCTGCAAACAACTCACACAATGAAGGGGAGCAGGACAGGAAAGGACAATTGATAATTAGATTTTTAAATGGACATTTAAACCTGTGGCAGGAGCTCTTATCCATTCTCTCTCTTGTTGTGCCTCCTTTCTGATTTTCACCTAAAAATATTTTCCTCTTTCATGATATCCTCTGATGTCACTTTTGGAAATGTGGCATGGTAACAAATTCATCAGTGACAAGAAGAATGGAGGAAGCAGATGAGGACTAAAGAGGGAATTAATTCTTGATGCTCCTGCCTTGGAAATGCATCAGCTACTACTACTGGTGGCATTTTTCTTTTTATTCATCTTTTTCCTAAGGGTCATAAACTCATCTGCTAGGTTTCCCAGCATAAGGCATTGTGCCTCTGGGAGCAACTTTGTTTGCCTTTTGTTACATGATGTTTAGAGTCTGAGTTGCTGTTAGTAGCGTTGTTTGTGACTTAGGAACCTGTTATAGAGTTTTGTGCTGAAAAGCATATTGGGATCACTAGTTGAAAAGCGCTGGACTGGATGCGGACTTGAAGGAAATTTATCTCAGCCCTTTATGCTAAGATTTATTATTTGTGTGGAAGCATGTGTATTTCCACATAATTGCATGTTCAGAGCATCACTGTAAAGCATCTTTGTTCACAAATGACTCATCAGTGATTTGGCCTCATGCTCGGAAGTCCTTTCAAAGGAAAAAAATTGTCAATATAGTAAAAATAATAATTAACACCCCACAAATAATCAGATGTTTTCAGTAAATTTTTCCACATAAGACCTTTACTTTGCCTTTCCTACTGCCACTACTTTGGCACCATGACGAAGTACTACTTTTTGAGTAAAACTAGAAAGATTAAGATTCTGGGGGGATGAGGAGGAAAAAAAGCTATCATCTGCATGGCTACCAAGGTTTGTCAGCAATATTCTCAATGTCCCCCACTACGAAAATTTGGTTACTGACTTCCTGTGCTCTGAAATGTTATATTTGTTTCCCATATCCAACCTATATCCAACCTAAATTTGATTCCCATATCCAACCTAAATCTACCATTTTGTAGATTCATTGGAATAGGATGTGGGGTAATGTTCACATCTCTTGTGAACAGTTCTTCCTCCGCTTTCTTCAGGTTTATTTGTCCTTGCATATTGCCTCTTGCAATGCCTACCTCAAGCTGCATGTTATTCAGGGAACTTAGCTAACCTATGCAGCATGTGTCAAGGCAGGCACAAAATCTCCTGAGCCTAGAACACAAACCCCATTTCTCTTTGGTTCTGTCACAAAATTGTGATAAACATGTCAGAAAAGTCCATCAAGAAGTAAGCGCCCCTAAGAAGGGAGCAAAGCTTTGGCACTATGAGCTCCCAGCCATGGATCAAAGAGAACAGGGAAGATCTGATCATCAGCTGAGAATTAGTCTATCCATGAATGAACTGGGGACCAAGTGGAAAGCGCTGTAAAAACATACAATTAACAAATTTATGACAGTGACCACACAGGTGAGAGACTGATGGCTTGTATTTCTGAACTTTGGATCCTTCTCCCTCAGTGTAATTGTGGTTTGTTTCTTGTATATAAAGCGGTTACATGTATGACCACCCTCCAGCCTTTGGAAACAGAACGGAGAAATGTAGTGCTTAGTGAAACAAAAAAACAACTCCCGGTGTACCATATGGGTAATGGTTCTGCATATTCTCCCCTCATCCATACCAGGAAAGCATTTAGCCCAGGAATATCAGCACAGGGAGGGAGAGTTCCTGCGATTCTCTGGGGTGACTGCAAATGTAACAGGTTCATGCAGGCACTACCATTTTTCTTCAGAAAACTCTGTAAGGATTTGTTACATTTCTGACCCAAATCTTTTAATATACATTTGTAGTGTAGACTTCATCTAAGGCATTTGAAGCTATTACTATTTCATATGTTTCTTCAATGATCTGCAGTCGGTCTGTAGCAGGTTTCTGGGAAGGAGATTTGGAAAACAACCTACTTTTGCGCTGCATTGGTCTCTTTCTATTAATATCTTGGATCATTTTTGCAGTATTTCTAAATATGAATAAAATATTAATATGCAGATTAAATACTAAGACCTACTTTAAGCTCGGTTGTGCTACAATAAACCAGGTAGGCTGAAGAACTGCTCTGCATCTATACCATGCAATTCAGATTCAGAGTAGAGGTGAAAGCATGGTCAGCTTATCAATATGATACCAGAGTTCTGTTGGAACTAAACCTACTGTATTTTCTCTGACAAGATAATAGTGATGTTCATGATAAGCTGTCATAATCAATTTAAAATACTTTTTAAAAGCCTTTGTTTTTCTTACAAATGAAATAAGAATAAAGACCAGACTGTGCTGCTCTCACAATGTAAATATCTGAGAAGTGCATGCTCTTCAGGGCACACAGCACAATCAACAAGTCAACCCAGAAACCAACCAATATAAGAGGTCCCAGAGACCTTGGAATGCAAGGTTCATGGGTTTTTTTTCTTGTCCATCATGTAGAGGTGCTATGGGAGCCCATGAACACCCTCTCTTTTTGCAGGCTGGTATGTGAGTGCATGACAGGATACCATGGCTGCCATGGTGTGAGTGAAGAAGAGCTTCAACTATGAATGTAGTAGTTTTGTGGAGAAATAAAGCCAACATAACAGCCTCAGCAGTTTCTCACTATTTAATTATTATTTACTATTTAACTATTACATAGAGCACAGGTGTGATTATGTAGATCTCAATACAAGCAGAAAAAGGGGTATTTGATCAAACTCTGCATCTATTAAGCTCTTGAAATCAGGGGCTGTCTTTATGCTTCACACTTACAAGATGTTCAGTACAAAAGAACTTCAGTCACTGGCTGGGGCCTCCAGGCAGAACAGCAACATGAATAATAAATGGTAACAGCAGTCAAGCAGTGTAGAGGTTAATTCTTAGCTGCAACTACCAGGGTCAAGGTTGCGAAGTAAAATCAGGAAGTTCCATAGCTGTCGGTGCGGGAGGATTATTTTCTGCAGTAATTGTTGTGGTAATCTATTTTTTCTTTCCTTCAGCTTTTTTTTTTTTTTTTTTTTAATGGGGAATCCTAAAAGCTAATTCTTTGAAGCTGGAGAGTTGGCAGAAAGACAGCAGAAAATGTTGCCCCATTCCCATCCAAGCGGTTTCTCTGGAAACAGCCATAGGAGTCCTTTGTGCTCAAGAAATGACTGAACTTTCTACATTAAATCAGAAAGTAAAAATCCTGTAATGAAATAAAAACAACCTCCTTGTTGCTTGACTGCTGGGAACACTGATCACCTTGGTGCTAATGATAATGAATTTGTACTGCTAGACTAAAGAGTAGAGGTGAAAGCATGGTCAGCTTATCAATATGATACGAGAGCCATCCTTCCACTTGTCTGATAGACATCTTTTTTGAATTCTGAGGGTAAAAACTGTAGGAGATTTTCAGCAACTGCTCTCTCATCTTTTTCCACAAGAGAGGCTTGTTGTAATCACATAGTGACATGCAACTGCTCTGAGGAAAACTGGCAATGCTGCAGTGCTGCGAAAGTGCTTGAAGTTATTTGCTGATAGGACTGCTCAGGTTTCCTAATCTCAACTTCTGCTCTAACATTAATTACTGCAATGTTTTCTTTAATGGGCCTAACAAATAATGAGGAACAGATGGGAAGTAAAACTGATGCTGTTTGGTTTTGGAAAACAATCATCATCATCATCAGGAAAAACAGCTAAAACTAGTCAGGTGAATCAGTTTCAAATAAAGTAAAAAGTCTTCCTGAAATGAAGGAGCACAAATGAAGCTGACAAGTTCTATAGAGCTAATGTTTTACATTGAACTTACTTGTTCAATGTGGTTGGTAGCTTTTGCCCGTTTAGGATACAATCATGGAGGCAGGCATTTAAGTATTTTTGAAAATGGGCACCTAAGATTGCATTTGTGACTTGACTGGGTATTTTGTAATTCCCTCCAAACTGCTTCCAGAACAATTCAGATCTGCTGGTCACCACCTTGTCTCTACCTTTCTCTTGGCCTCAAAGAGCACTGGTTCTTCCCACCAAAGAACACATCCTGCTAACTAAGTACACCTCCACCTTTGCCCATATTCCCATTCCTACTCTTTCTACTGCCTGAGTATCCCCAAACTGCTAGAGACAGCTAACAGGAAAATGGATAGTGAGTTAAGAAAAATTACCTTGAGTTTATGTCTCTGAATCTGAACAGGCCTGCCATGCTTGCCATCCTCGGTGAGAGGGCTAGAGATAACACTCATTCGCTCTGTGTTGCAGCTCATGATACGAGTTGTCACTCAGGGAGGTAGGTACTGCCCTGTACCTCTGCACACCAGCTGGAGCTGGCATCACCCCAGGCCTCCTGTCCATCCACAGCAGGTGGGGAGACCTGGTTGGGAAGCAGGAAGCAGATGGGCAGGGGGTTGGGGCTGCCAGGAGAGCCTGCAGAGTAGCATCAGCACAGATCAGTTAACAGCAACCAAGCATTGCCATTTCCTAACCTTTATGAAAATGCCGCTGGTGGGCTGTACGCAATATTCTCAGAACTAATGATGGGCCCTGCTTACTGTACCTAAGGGAAGTTCATTGGCACTTCAGGACCTGATTAGCCTAAGTAAGTTCATGTTGTGTTCCCTAATGTGATAGTCTAAACTTTAGTGATAACATACAGATCTGATGAGCTCATTGGGATTTTGAGGGGGTAGGATGTCTTCAGGAACCCAAAGGACAGCTTGAACTGAAGACTTAAGGGAAACTGTAAACTGTTATCCATTTTTCTACCATAAAGCCATTAGATTTTAATGAAACAATTTTTTAAAAAAATTGCTTGCAGTACTTCCATACTCAGGGGAAAAAAGAAATCTAAACCTGATTGTCCAGCTACTGGACAGACGTTTTGCTAGCATTTTCTCTTTAAGCCCAGCAAATATACATCCAACTGTGTTTTCTGTGCATCCACACACAATTTCACAATCTTGTTTGAAAGGCATTCTAGGTCACTGTCCGAGCTGAAATACTGCACCACTATCTGAACTTGCAACCTCGTCCTAGGGGGCAGAGTCGGTGTTAAATATCTTCTCTCTGCCCTAAAACAAGGCATTAGTCTTGCCAAGTGAAGAACTAAATGACTGATCTCCAGTTCCTGTGACCTACCATCACATTGCATCAATCACATATATTACATCTACATGCATGTGATTATGAAATTGTACTTGTTCAGTCTCAGTTTCGGAAGATTTGATATTGGGTCAGGAGAATGGAAAGGTTTAATTATAAATATTTTTTTATAACTATGGAAGCCCAACTTTGTCAACAGATTTAATGGGTGGCAAGAAAAAAAGGATGACAGGTATTTACATGTAAAAAATCCATTTTGCCATAGCATATTTTCCAAAACCCAAGATTATCAAACTGTTTTGCCTATTAGCATCATTTATGGAAACTCTGATGTACATGGATATTTAAGTGACAACTTCTTTGAAATATAATTGGGGATATGAGCCCAAGTTTATTTTCTTCACACCTATGAAAAAATACATTTTCTGCAGTCACATATCATTGCTTAAGTATATGTTATGAGTCTCTAAATCTTCCTTCTTACAGCTTTGACTAAAACCCTTTGGACATGTGCATTGGGTTTTTATGGCAAGGTTGTGGTAGCAAGGGAGTATGGGGGTATCTTCTATCAGAAGCTGTGCTAGAAGCTTCCCCCTTGTCTGATAGAGCCAATGCCATCCAGTTCCAAGATGGATCTGCTGCTGGCCAAGTCCAAGCCAATCGGCAATGGTGGTAGTGCCTCTGGGATAATGTAGTTAAGAAGGGTAAAAAAACCCCTGGAGCAGTCAGAGAGAGGAGTGAGATGTGAAAGGAACAATCCTGCAGACACCAAGGTCAGTGCAGAAGAAGGAGCGTGTGCTCCGGGCACCAGAGCAGAGATTCCCTGCAGCCCTTGGAGAAGACCATGGAAGGGCAAGCTGTCCCCCTGCAGCCCATGGAGGTCTATGGTGGAGCAGAGATTCCACCTGCAGCTCATAGAGGACCCAACACTGGAGCAGGCAGATTCCTGAAGGAGGCAGGAAAGCCCATAGTGACGCAGGCTCCTAGCAGGACCTGTGGCCCCATGGAGAGAGGAACCAATGGAAGAGCAAGTTTGCTGGCAGGACTTGCAAACACACAGAAGGGACCCACACTGGAGCAGTTGGTGAGGAACTGCAGCCTGTGGGAAGGACTCAGGTTTGAGAAGTTGTTGGAGGCCTGTCTTCTGTGAGAGGGTCCCCACACTGGACCAGGGAAGGAATGTGAGAAGCCCTCCTCCTGAGGAGGAAGGAGTGGCAGAGACAGCATGCGATGAACTGACCCCAACCCCCATTCCCTGTCCTTCTGTGCCGCTGTGGAGGGAGAAGGGAAATTGAACCCAGAATGAAGGGAGGGATTGGGGGAGTTTTAATACTTGTTTTTTAATATCTCATTACTCTACTCTGATTTGATTGGCAATAAATTAAATTGATTCTTATAAATTGAGTCAGTTTTGCCCACTACAGTAACTGATGAGTGATGTCTCCCTGTCCTTATCTTGATCCAGGAACCTTTCCTTATATTCTATCCTCTGTCCACTGGGGAGGGCAGTGACAGATAGGCTTGAGGGGGTAACTGGCCTCTGGCCAGGATCATTGATCTAGGACACAAAAATTTTGCATTTTTAGCACTCAACATTCTCAGGACAACAGCTAAAATCCAGAGCTGTTTTCTCATTCACAGAGGGGACCCTCTCAGTGCAGACATGAGTCACATTGGCAGGGTATCACTCAAGGGATCCCTGAGTGGCTCCTAGCTTGATTTGTGTGACTTTCACAGCCTTACACCACAACTGAAGTTACACCACTGAGAGAGGGCGTAAAATCTGGGAAGCACTGAATGTGCTGCTGTGAGCAAATATTCTTGCTGGAGAAGAAACAGATCCCAAAATCTTGGCTGCTCTAAGACATATCTTTCCTGTGAAAATGAAACCTCTCTGCAATAGGAATCTTAAGTTATGCAGCTAGGAAAGAGAGAGAGGAACAGCAAAATCCTTGGTGCCCTTGGACAACATGGTCTTCTTCACCTGTTTGCATCCCTCTCAACTTCTACAGCTGCCTCAGTAGCTGAGTCATGACACAGAAGTATCCTTTGAAAGCAGCTGACTTCAAGAGCGTTGAGCAGCAGGAGCATTAGAGACCATGCTGCCATCAAAAGCCTAATGGTCTGGGTAGCTGGAGGGGACACTTTCATGGCCACCTGTGCAGGTCTGTGAAGTTAGAATCATAGAATGAATCATAGAATGGAAAGGGTTGGAAGGGACCCCAAGGATCATAAAGCTCCAACCCCCCTGCCACAGGCAGGGCCACCAACCTCAGGCCTGGAGCTACACAAGGTTGCCCAGGGCCCCATCCAACCTGGCCTTGAACACTTCCAGGGATGGGGCATCCACCACCTCTCTGGGCAGCCTGTTCCAGGACCTCACCACTCTTTCTGTAAAAAACTTCCCCCTAATATTCAATCTAAATCTTCCCTCCTTCAGCTTTAAACCATTCCCCCTTGTCCTTCCATTATCTGCCCTTTTAAAAAGTTGATTCCCCTCCTGTTTGTATGCTCCCTTCAGGTACTGGAAGGCTGCAATGAGGTCCCCCCGCAGCCTTCTCTTCTCTTCTTCCAAGTTAATGGAATCATCTGAGGCAGCAAAAATGTCATGACCAAACCCAGTGCTTATACTACTCAGCACTGTCATTTAGCCCCAGAAAATGTAATAAAGGAGAGAGAGAGATAGGGAAAGGAAATAAATTAACCAATGAATAATCCCATCTATTTTGAGGACAATAAAGTCTTTCCCTTTAACCTCACTTAACAGGATTGGTTTGGTCCAAACCTGTTTTAAGAAACAGAATATATTTTTTTCTGAAAATTTTATTTCATCCCAGCAAAACAAAAATGTTTCCTTGCTCATTTGTATTTATATACTGTCTTTTCCAAATTTATTTCTATCTAGAGATATTTATTTCTATGTTCACACATATGCCAGGCACACAGACATGCATCAAGTTCTCACGCCTTTCAAGGTATGTATTTTGATACAGAAACTGTTTACATAGCAGGTTAAGCCTGTGATGTGAAAGTGCTTGAGCCTGCAGATCCAAATTTTGAGATCCATCTATTAAAATAAACAACTTTGCTTCACACAATACCTTTTTTCCTGATAATGCTCCCCTAGTATTGTCCCTTAGTGTAGGGCTGTTCAGCTTCTCTTATTTTTAGACACTGAATAGATCCTTATTAAAACAAATTATTCACTAATATAAAGCAGCAAACAACAGATTAAACAGGAGCATTAATAATCTTAAAGTAGATGTGGGGAAAAGCTTGAAAAATGACCCTACTTCTTATGCCAGCTTGGTCTGTGTGTGGTCTCACTGCTCTATTTCTTTCCTCCTGTTGGTGAGAGGCTCTGACAACCCTTTTAGTGATAAACATCCGCATAAAACAGTATGTCATCATCATGCATAGGCTCCAATTCCTTCCCCATATTGCTGTACTGTGCACCCTGTACAGCAATTTCATTTTGTCATTCTGCACTGTATCTGATACATAATCCCTTTCTATGGAAGTTTATCAGCCTTTGCCAGCTGATTCCAGAAGCCTTTTGGCAAGTTTTGGTCCTATGCTAGCTCTGATGATATGGTGACACTGTTCAAAGCATTTTTTTTTTGTACCTTCTGACCAACCATAGCTAATTAGCTACAAGCTGGAAAAGCATTACAGTAATGAAACGGCGATTCAAGGTGAAGTAAAAATCCCCAACCAATCCCCTTTCCTGTAACATCCATCACTGTCACTTTTTTCCCAAACACTTGTTCAATGATTCATATTTTCATATGTATTACTTCTGTTTATTTTACCTTGAACATAGAAGCATTTTGCTTGGATTTTTTTCACTGGCCATGTCCATTCCCAAGTATGACTCTATTTAATATGTAAGAAACAATCAGTAGATGTTCCACTGGCTGTACTCTCATTTTTATGTAAATATAGCTACTGACTGCTTAAATACATTAATTAAACTGAGAGCAAATTCAGAAGCCAAAAGCTAGTTAATGAACGTCAGCTTCATTCAATGCATGGGAATATTGGAAAGGCACTTACAGACATCACAGACTGTCAAAACAGTGACAAAACAGACCTTGAAATCTAGA
The DNA here is from genome assembly GCA_022605575.1 of Laterallus jamaicensis coturniculus. Classification (NCBI taxonomy): domain Eukaryota; kingdom Metazoa; phylum Chordata; class Aves; order Gruiformes; family Rallidae; genus Laterallus; species Laterallus jamaicensis. The sequence goes on from JAKCOX010000010.1 coordinate 27,083,387, forward strand.
TACACAATCTTTCTCATGAGAAGAGACCTATTGTTGAGGGATACTATCCCCTCAATTCACACCATCGGGAAAAGACTCTTCAAAGCATTTCCCAGTCTCAAATGAATACATTTTCCTTTTCACACTTCACGTAATTGTCTCAGGCAGTGTTTTCTGCAGGCTTTCAGCTTGCCACACCTAGCAGCGACAGCAGTTAGAAAGTCTTAGCTTTTCTGACTTTACTCCCATGCATCACTTTCCAAACCTTTGAATAAAAGAAAACCTGAAAGGTCTCCTTACAGAGAGCTGATTTACCACAGCTTTATCAAATAGCAACATGGGGATGGTTCTGGGGAAAGAAAAGTAGGGGGGTGGGGGGCGGAGGGTGGTGGGTGGAATGGGGGGTCTGGGCAGGGCTAGCACAATGAAACAGTTACAGTAAAAACTGAATAATGAGGAAAGCCTTCAGAGCTTCATAGTATATAGAGCCAAAAGAGACAAGCAGACCACAGCCTACCTGAAGAAAGAATAATCCCATTAGAGTGATCCAGTGTGACCATTCTGTGCCCAGCAAAAATTTTTTCTCATTGTGGGAAAATATTAAAAAGAAGATGGCATTCCCTTGAAAGTTCATACAGTGGGTAGGTGTTTTGTATCTGTCCTCATTATTAGCTTTCTTTCTCTCACCTTTGTTTAGCACTGACATGCAGAAAGAAAGCTACCTGCAAATTAGCAAATAGTATATTTTTCAAGAACATTCCAGGGATGATAAATGATATATTTAAGAGTTTACAAGAGTCATGTAGCAGGGAACCAATCTGTTAAACTGATTTTAAGTTCTTGCGCTATTAATAATGTTTGGACCGTGGGCTTGATGTACAGCTACCTGGTGTTCCAGCAAACTAATGAATTTTGTGTTAAAACAAGTTGGAATTTTAATGAAGGAATTACCTGTGCATTTGTAACCATCTATAGCAGCAGATGATCAGCCATAGGCCTGGAAGCTAGGAATTCCTCTGTGCTAAGCCTGCCGCTGGTTTCACAGACAAGCCACAAAAGTTCATAGTTTTGAAAACAGAGGCTCACTGGTCTGCATATTTTCAAAACCAGCCTGTGCAGCTCTTGATTTGTGGAAACTAGATACATACTGAAGTTGATGATAATTATGGGTTCTCAACAGCTTTGATGATTAAGCTATTTGTTTATGTACCATAAATCTGATTACAGAAGTCTAAATATAGGCCTTCAGGTCCAGAAACTCTGGACTTAAGTTTTCCTCTGAAGAACAGTTTCAAAAAAGAAAAAAATAAAAGCAATCACACAAAAAACCTAGCAAAAATAATGAAGAAAGCATAAAAAAGGCGAGGTGAGCTGTAAATAAACATGTTACTGATGCTGCAAAGAACAATAACTTTCCAGCAGGAAGTGAAATAGGAGACAGAGATCACAGGTAAACACACCCTGTGCATGAGGTTTAGCAGGTAATGATGATACACATAATTGGAAGAATAATAACATCGGTCTGATTCAAAATTCCCCAGCTCAGTAGTTTAGTGTAAAACACATTCCAGACATCTCTCAGTGCTGATCACAGGTTGGTATGTTTGCATATGTAATTGCTGAATTTGAATTTACCTATTACTAACTATGTATGTAATTATATGCAAACCTATGCTTTATACTTGCATGTATATTTTAAAGGGGCTATTGACTGTGTAATTCTTGGTGTGAAAATGGTGGCAACTATGTAGATTTCAAATACTCTGAGAGTTTTGGCCTTTACAGTCTCTAAGGAAGATAACGACAAACAAAAGATAACAACATGCTAAAGGTAATGACATTGTTGCTCATGAGCTGAAGGAGGCTGTGAATCCCTGACCAAAGTCCCAGCCAAACCTGAGGGTTTATTTTAGGAACTGTGTTCACCTGGTCAGAGTTACTGGTACATTCTCTGCCCTACACTGCAAATTAATTACACACAAGGTGTTGCAAAGTCATACTGTCCCTGTAAGTGCTTTCTGACTGATGATGACGTACCTTCCCATCTCTGTGGATCAGATAGACAGTAAATGGTGTGCATACTCTATGCACGTACTCTGTCTGCTTAGCTCTTATGGCTGCTCAGGTACTAAAGAACAAGCCTATCGCTCTTTCTAAATGGACCAGTGACAGCACCACACTCTTGGCCAACGTCCCTTTTCTCAATAAAGGCAATTTCTACTGGCCGCATGTGGCAGAGATGCCATTATAGTGTATGCAGTGAGCGCTCAGTTCCCCAGCATGGCTGCACAGCCTACATTTGCACAACCAGATCTGACCTTCTGTCCTGCGCCAGGCACTGACACAACGCGGTGTCTGGGTGGTGTGTCTGCACTCTATGCTGAGCAAAGCAAGGACAGAATCAGGTCTCTCCTGACTAATTGCAACCATGTGGAAAGCACTGCAGTACACAACTCTTTTTTTTTTGTCCTTTCTACAATACCGCTATATGTGCTTAATGTATTAAATAAGAGTGAACATTTAGCGGCAAGAAGACTACAGATGGCACTGCCTGGGTTGGTACTGATGGATTAATGGCTTTACATGTCAATATAGCAGCCTGACTAAGTAATGAAATGGAAACTGATATATTTTTACCCAGGAGTTTTTGAAGTTGACTTGTGGAGATCTTCTTGTCAATCCATAATCAGCTCCACAAATTTATTTTTTTTTTTAATGAGAAGATGAACATTTCAAGGCTGAAACCTGTTCACCTCCCAGTTTTCTCAAGAAACCAGACTCTCCTGTGGCGTAGCAAAAGGTTATCAAACCAGTCTCTGAGCAAAATCTGAGTAACTTCACATGGTGACTTCACAGTATCAGGACCGTTGTCCTTAGCAAACTGACATCCCACAGCAAACTTGCTTCTCAGGCCAATCAGGTAGAGCAGAGTTCTAACAAAGGCCATAAAATAATTAACAGTGGTCATCAGATAACTGAATTACAAAAGAAGTGATAGATTAACAGCTCAAATTTTTTTCAACCCTTATGGAGGTTTTTACATGGTATGCATAGTCTCCACTCCCGGGCTGAATTTTGCTCAGTACTCTTGCAGTGAGATGCAAACTGTGGGTGAACTGGGCTGAATAATAGGGATAAGAAACAACAAACGCTGTTGTCAGTTTTAAGAACAAAGACAAGGAGAAGGCTGTGGATGTGGTCGACCTGGACTTCAGTAAAGCCTTTGACACAGTTTCTCACAGCATTCTGATTAAGAAACTGGCTGCCACTGGATGGCTGGACCCAAAGGGTGGTGGTAAATGGAACAAAATCCAGCTGGAGGCTGGTCACAAGTGGCGTCCCCCAGGGCTCAGTCCTAGGTCCAGTTTTGTTCAATATCTTTATCAATGACCTTGATGAAGGGATTGAATGTTCCCTCAGTAAGTTTGCAGATGAGACTAAGCTGGGAGGAAGTGTTGATCTGCCTGAGGGTAGGGAGGCTCTTCAGAGGGATCTGAACGGACTGGACCAATGGGCTGAGACCAATGGGATGAAGGTTAACAAGGCCACATGTAGAGTGCTGCCCATGGGACATAACAACCCCATGCAGAAGTACAGGCTTGGGGCAGACTGGCTGGAGAGCTGTCAGGCAGAGAAGGACCTGGGAGTTTTGGTTGACTGCAGGCTGAATATGAGCCAACTGTGTGCCCAGGTAGCTGAGAAGCCATCTTGGCTTGTATAAAAAATAGTGTGGCCAGTGGGTCTAGGAAAGTAATTGTGCCCCTGTACTCGGCATTGGTGAGGCCACACCTCGAGTCCTGTGTCCAGTTCTGGGCTCCTCACCATAAGAAGGACATTGAGGTCCTCGAGTGAGTCCAGAGAAGGACAGTCAGGCTGGTGAAGGGGCTGGAGGGCAAATCCTATGAGGGAGCTGGGGCTGTTTAGCTTGGAGAAGAGGAGGCTGAGGGGAGACCTTATCACCACCTACAACTACCTGAAGAGGGGTTATAGAGTTGGGGGCGATGGTCTCTTCAGCCAGGTGACAGGAGACAGGACAAGGGGAAATAGCAAGAAGCTGTGCCAGGGCAGGTTTAGATTAGACGCTAGAAAAAAAAAATTACTGAAAGAGTTGTCAGGGCCTGGAACAGGCTGCCCAGGGAGGGGGTTGAGTCAGCTTCCCTGGATGTGTTCAAACAAAGGGTAGATGAGGTACTTAGGGATATGGTTTAGCTTAGGATGGGATTGGTTGGACTTGATGATCTTCAAAGGTCTTTTCCAACCTTGTGTTTCTGTGATTCTGTGAACAATTTGCTTAGAGGTGTAGAGGAGTCAAGAGCAGATGCCTTAGCTCACAAAGGAGCTACGGACTTGATGAAAAATTGCTGAATACTGTAAAATAGTTTATGTCACAGAGATGCACTGGTGTCAAGAGAAGCCTGACTAGGTAATTATTTTACTTCATGTCACCCTGAATTTGGTAGATTTCTCAATTTCAGTTGAAGTTAGGTAAATTAGATAGGAATCTGAACCTCTTTAAATATCAGAGAAGCGAAGCTAATCCCCATTCTGGGGCTCTAATTGCAGTTCTTAAGTTTGTCTTGTAAATTGCTTGGGAACTATCCACATACATCTCATGAGAAAATCAGTCATGGGATCTATAGTCCTCTAAATGCATCCAGAACTATGTTCTGCTATTCACAAAATCTTATCAAACATTTCTCTCCACTTTGTTCCTAAATACAACTGAAAAGTGGGTGGAAACAGGTCAAAACATCTCCAAGAAACAGTCCCCTGAGCTAAAGATGGTGGTAAATCCCCACCCTGCCCTTTTCGCTCTCCCCACCATGCTAAATTTTGCTCTTCGTACTCTAAAGATCTGTGCCAGAGTGTACATCAGCAGCATACTTGTCTTTCCATCCTCTTCTCAGATTTATAAGCTGAAGCCACCACAGAGAAAATACTTGGACGTTGGCATTTTTTGGACTAACCCTGGAACACATCTTGCTTAAAAGGTGATTTGTATTTTACTAATTAATTCATCGGTGGTAAATGTGCTTTAATGACAAATTTTTTGGATGAGGTTCAGAGTCTCATTAGCCTTAATCATATTAACCTAATACAGTTATTTATATCAGGCAGAACAAAGTGCAACACTTCACCACAGGATGTTCTTCTTTAAAGATAATACCAGTGTGGGAATTAAAGGAATCTATAATGCTCCATGCTGATTGAACCATATGGAATGATAATGTCAGACTAAGACACATTCACCATTCCTATTCCATTAGGGTTTCCCTGAAGAGAAAAAAAAAGAAAAAAAAAATCAACAAACTGATGAACTGGTTTGTCCTTACAATTTCTTAAAGTCAGAGAACATGGACATTATCTACTTATATAAAAATTTGTACAAGTCCATACAGGTGGTTGAAGATATGAAGTAAGCAATGCATCTCATGATGATTAGTTTGTTTGAGTTTGTATCAGATGATCTCCCAGATGTCTAAGTGATATTATGATTTTGGTTTCCCAGATACTAAAAGGAGGCTGGGGTGAGGATAATGTCATTCTAGACAGAAAAGAAACAAAGCAAGCGGGAGACACCTGGGAGCAAACTAAGCTAAGGATAAAGTTTTGTAAAAGACTGTTTCTCATTAGTAGTGGATTCATTGTAATTTGCTCAGTCAAACATATGACAGGCATAAACATATTATCTGTTCTTCATCCGTAATTTGTTCAGAAGTTGTTTCTCAGTTAAACAAGGCCAACTTAATTGTTAACCCTTGTATGTCAAAGCTAGGGTACAATTAAGCACTTTAATAAGGACTACTTTTAAGAAGTAAATGGAAATTTTGAGGAACCAAGTTTACTGCAGCTCGATACTGATACTCTGTGCAGTGCTGTTTGCCACCAAACCTCATTTTCCAGCCATTTAATCTATGAAGTCCAAAAGACCTGTAACACAAGTGTCCTTTAATTGTCCATCATGCTGCTTTCATTGGGTTCTGCCAGTAAGCTCCAAGTGATTAGTCCATTCTCAGCGATGTTTGCAGCTCCTGTTTGGCAGGCTCAAGGAATCTTTGTGGCCTGCCTTTTGTTTAGCAGCATAACACTAAACCTTCTGTGTCTCTGTGTGTGCCAGTGTGTATGCGCATGTATGACTTACATAAGCACAAAGCGCTCATACCCAGAACCTCCATTATAGACTCAAATCCATTTTTACCCTTTGAAATAAAAACCTATGGCATGATAAGAAAAATGCAAATCAATAAGCTTAGCACTGCAGTCACCACTACACAGCGAATTTAACATAGTGCAGCCTGGGTTTAAACACTTGAGATAGAAGTAACCAAAATAAGCATTAGGCATTCCTGTAGCTTTGAAAATCTCAGCGCTAAGTTCATAGGCCCTTGTCTAAGAGTTGTGAGACATCCAGGTGCTGAGACGACAAACACTATTTAAGTGTTTGGAAGTTCTAAAAATCAATTAGGACTAACATAAGAGTGAACAGAAAACAACCTTCATGTGGCACAGCCCCCCTGGTTAGTCTTTGCTTGTTACAGATGCAAAAATTCTTCAGTGTTCCAGTTAGAAAAAAAACATCCTCTGAAGCATTCCTCTTGCTCAACCAAAATTTATATTGTTCTATCCATTTTTGGAAAAAGGAAGCTGATTTTTCCGAAGGAATACTGATGTGTGTAGTTGGACTCTGTAGTATATAGAGCATTTAAGTTTTGAATGTGTCAAAGTACACTTCATGGAAGTTTTCTACATTGAATCTTCAGCATTGCCTAATATTTCACCATTTAACTTTTAAACTATATTACTAATGTTCTGTGTTTCATTTTAGCAGATCAAGAGACAGAAGGCTAACTGACAAGGTAGAACACTAAGTGACAAGGTAGAACCAACACAAACCTTCAGACAAGATGAGTAGAAAACAGCAAAGTAATGGGCTAGCAAAACTACATTCAAGACTAATACAACAGGCCTGTTCTTCAACCCACCCTAATTGTCAGAGGTCTAATTATCATCAGTCTTTGCTCTTTAGCTAGATCCTCAAACAGATTTGCAGAGAGGACGCTTCTGAGTCTTGAACAAGAGAAGATTTTGAATAAGTTAGTTCATCACTGACTCCTAAAGTGGGATTTTCCACTCTTGTCCAAGGCTGTGCTTATTTTCATGATGAAATGCCATGGGAACAAAGTTGCAGTGCCTACTGTGCCAGTTGCTAATCTAAAATGATGAAAGATGAATTAACGAGGTAAGCTGAAGACCGCAAGTCTTCTGCTGCTTTCGTCTTGACCTCCCGAGTTCCGCTCACTCTGAAGGCACCAGCACTGTGGTCAGATACCCCGCCTCCACTAAGGTTTTTCATGTTTGGAAGGGAGTGACCTGTGTGAAATGGGAGTGAATCCAACTGCTGTGTGTGGAATGGAAGGGAAGGAGGAGGGAGCTTCCCACTCCAAGGACACACTCTGCATATGTCCCTGAGCCACTGTGCTTACTAAAACAAGGTCAAAGGCTTTCAAGAGACCAAAGCAGAAGGTGTACAGAGGCACGGCTTACTGTCCATCATGGCTTGGTCTCCTCTCCCCACCTCCCACAGGGATTCTCAGCACCTGTTTCTCCCTGTTTGTCTCCCACAGTCCTTGCTGGGATGTGATACCTCTAGCTGGACTGTCCCCAGCTAAGGACGGTGGCTAACTGCAGTGCTGTCTCCAGAAAGCAGTGTATGCTGCAGCTCTTTGCAACATGCACACAGCGTGGCCATGCTTTGCAAAGGGTATTATTCACAGCTTCAGGCAGTGAGCCCCAAAATTGAGCCGTCTGTTTCTGTAGAAATGACTGCACACAGGCAGAATGAACCTGAACATTAATCTGCAGAGAAGCAGCCCTTGGCCAGTGACCTTTTATACCCAGACCTTCATTCCCGGGACTGCAAGAACTGGGCTTCTTTTTAGTGTTTGTTGTGCAAGAATTTGAAGCGAAACAAATGTACTATTGGCCTGCACTAAGGCTTAGAAAAACAGCAGGAGGCTTAGAAACAATGGCAAGCAGCAGCTAAAGCAAGCTGCCCCCAGAGCCAAGCTCTTCTGCAACAGCGTTCAGAGCAATGTCTGTCAAAGTGCTCAAAAAATGTTAGTTAGTTAGGAGAAGATAAAGGTATTTCACAGAAGTATCAGTTCATAGTGCTAATGCTGATATCACAAGCTTTTCCTCACCTACTATTCTTATTTGTTTTGGTCAGGAAGAGAGGGAAAAGCAGTTGCTGCTATATATGTAACAAGAGTTTCTTGAAATTCTGGCTTACAGGAGAGCACAGCAAGGAAGATACAAGGCAGCTCAGACACAGGCGTTCAAGCATGATTTTCTTTCTTTCTGTGCGAAACTTTCTGTGGCGTGACATGCCGTGCTATGAATGTGGTTTTAATCATCTGACCGCTGGCAAAGAGAAGCGTAATGAGAACCGGTCCTAGGGGGGCAGCTGTGTTGCTGCCTGCTCTGTGAGCTTGTGCCCACCTGACAAGTTCCAGAATCTCGAAACTAAAAGGCAGACAGCTGAAACAAGCCCAAGCCCCCAATGACCTGAGACTGTTTCATGATATCCACTTCTCTGAATCCAGGCTTTGGTGGATAGTCATCAGCTGGATGATGACAGTGTTTCTAAAAGTGCATCTGCTTTTTTTCCCTCTCCTGCTGAGCTGGGTGGGTTGGTGCGAGGGACAATTGTAGCAAACCCCTGTGTATTGCTCCACTGTGTTGAACTCCACAGAGCACTCTGATCCATTCCTGCACCACCTGCCTCAGGCAAACCTGGACCACCTCGAATGGGTCAGGCAGCAGGGACTGCAGGGCAGCCGTGCCTGCCTTCAGCAGTCTGGCTTCTGCAGGAGCCCTGTTGTTCATCCAGGTAGCTTCCAGGTCCCTTTGGTAGTGACAGTTGTGTGATTAGTCAAGCAAAGACTGTAGCCATCCTTTGTGCTTTAGATTAAGATGTTTTTAATCTTGCAAACTTTGCAATACCCTGTACAGCTTTGTGTCTGGACATCACCTCACCTCTCCAAATAGCAGGTGGCCAAAGCGGCCAAGGAACCAAGGAACCCAGGGGCATTTGTCTCCTTTTACCCCTGCTCCTTAAGAAGGGAATAAAAAAACCCCATGCCCTTTCTCAAACAATAAACCTTAATAATAGAAACCCTTTTACAAACAGAGCAACTTGACAGTCCCCACTATTTACAGAAATTGTGGTAGATAAAGCTCTATGGTTAAAACATCTAGAAGGATTATGAAGCAAGACCTTTATAATCTCTGGTATTAAAAACTAAATTTCCTGCTAGCTCACCAGCAGAGTTGCTTGGTGCTGAGTGGCACTCTTGTCCAGAGTGCTCCCTGCTGCTTTCTAATTGTGACTTGTAACCTTTGTGAATCATTGCCACCAGTCTCACAGAAGACCACAGCTTAGTAGCATTCAAAAAGTAATTAAACGTTTATATACATAATTAGACCATCCACAGCTACATTAGATAGGTTAAAGTTGTAATTAGGCATAACTCTTCACGCTTTCAGGCATGTTAAAGCCAGCTTGTAACCTCCGTCCGATGGTTGATCTGAGTGCTTATGCAGGCAAACAGGTGGGACAGTTGAGACCCTCGTTTGAAAACCCAGTCCTTAATGACTGTGCTGCTGTGTTTCACTCCGGCACTCAGCTCAGTTTTCATGATGCATTTCACAGCTTCTGGCTCCAAGATTGTTATCAATAGACCAGGAGCTGCCTTGAAGCGGAGAGGGAAAAGTAGTAAGTCTTTCAGACAGACTGTCCACAGCAGACCAGGTCCTTATTTTAGGTTCACCATCGAAAACCAAAACAACTGAACAGGCTTTAACTTTTGGAATTAGTTGGCTTCATAATCAGGTAGATGTGACCTGATTCTGGCCAAAAGGAGACAATGCTTGGCAGTGCTGAGGACTCAGCTTGGGGATGACAGGATCCTGCTCCTACACAGGATTGCAGAGTCCCTCTCCCACAGCTGCCAGGAAAAAGTTTTCTCTTTAGGCCCACAGTCCTTTGCCATCCTAATGGGCACATTCAGGCTGCATGATAAAGAGTTTTTCTTCATGGGAAAACAGCATTCTGTATGTGAACTTAGAGAGGATTGTTTGCTACATTTACTGTGGAGGTGAACAGTTCACTGGAGCTTTCATGCTCACCCAAATTCACCCACATGGTTTTACACGGATTACTAACAGCGATTCTTATTTTTTTAATTGTGTATGCACAGCCCAGGCATTAGACGTTCTGCTATAAATCTGAGACTGAGCAGAGAGGCGACATTTTTTAAATTCATGGTGGGAAAGGTCAGAAAAAGTGATGCATTTTTCACAGAGAGGATTCAGACTGACTGTAAAAGAGAAAAGAAATAAAACTGTTTCCTTTTTTTTTCCTCCCTCAACTCTGTGTGCTATAAGGCTAAGGAAATGCTGAGTCTTGTTAATTTTTTTTTATGGCTTTACAGTTCAAGAAGTAGGAACCCATTTGACTCTCAAATACAGGGGAAAAAAATAATTTCTAAACTTGTCACCATTCTTTCCTGTCTTTTGTGTTTGCAGATAAGGCATGCTGCCTGCTTTGTGCCCGTGTTTTTCAGCACTTTATCAAGAAAGATAAATATGCAGATTTCTATAGAAAGCAAACATGGCTTTTGGTCACATCTGTGTAAATCCAGTTCTAACTCCAGAGAAGTAAATAATGGAACTGCAGCTTTTCACCGCTATAAATGAAACCAGAAACAGAGTTGTGTGAACCTACTTGAGAGAGAAGTGATCACTTGATGTCACCTTTCTTTTCCTTCCCACAACCTACATGTGTGCTTGTGAATTTATAAAGCCCTGATGGAAGGAGCAGAGACTGCATGACAGCTTGCAAGGAGACCCTCTGCAGAGACACAACCAGCTCGGCCAGTGAAATCTATCTGTGTGGCACCTGTTAGTTACGCACAGCGGGACTGTCCATCATCCCTTGTAGTAGCTCTGCATTTCCATAGCACGCTGCAGTGCAGGCAGAGGAGAAATTACTCTCTAACTATGAGACAGTGAATGAGAAATTTCTGTCCCTGTTTACGCTGTCAGACCACCATCCAGGATGCTATACATCAGCCAGAGAGGGGGAAGGGAATGCAGTTCATTTCACAGGCAGCTGCCAAAGCTTACTCCTCAAAAGCTAGCTCTCAAGCATTTATCTCTGTTTTCTACCTTGCAAGATCCTGTAAAAATATTGTTACCAAGTAGACAAATGTTTAAAGAGGAACGTGAAGCACCTTGTGCTATTTAAAAGGGAAAATCACTGCATGGTGTAAAGAAAGATTGTTCCAAAACAGAGCATACAGTGTCTAACCATTTTGTGATCTGATGTGCAGAAATTTCTACTGCTGAACTGTAGTAAAACATCCTTGGGAATGCTTGGATTGGCTGCTCTAGCATGAGTAACAGAAGGAAAAAAAGAATACCAAATGCATGGGAACAGAAGAAAATGGACCCAGGTGTCCATTGTTTGGAGAACTTTAGCTTAATGTCATAATCACAAGAAAATGGGGAAATGAGACTTCCACATATGGTGTTATCAGTTTTTTCAGGTGGGAAAGGGAAGGCAGAATTCCACCTGAAGACCTTAACCATGCCTTACCTACATGACCATCCAAATAACTCCAAAATTTTGCCCACCCCACTGAACCGTTCCCTCTCCCATTTTACATTGATCTTCACTGACCTCTATAGGTTTGCCCCTCTGTACTGCTTCACACTTCTCCCTGATCACAATGGATTTCAGCTGCAGCTCTTGGGATAAACAGAGAGTCATTTTGCTACAGTTTCATCTCCAGACCAGGACATCAACTACTTTTTATCTTTGTGACCTGGCCAAAAAAGCATGAAGAAACGATGACATCTTGCTCTGCACAGTGTCACAGTTTCAATGTCACTTAGATAACCCACTGTAACTGATTACTCCATCCAAAATTCAAACCATTAAACCAGCATGTGTTACTGCTATTATGTTCTCTGAGGTTGATGTGAGCACTGCATTAGAAGGCAAGACCCCTTTCTGCATTTTTGTGGCCAGGTGTTGGTAGTGGTGGGAAATACAGGGTTGGCTGTTGTGTTAGAAGCTTCTCACATGTCCAATAGAGCCAATGTCACCGGTTCCAAGATAGACCTGCTGCTGGCTAAGACCAAGCCTGTCAGCAACAGTGGTAGTGCCTCTGGGATAGTACAGTTAAAAAGGGGGGAAAAATGCTGGGACAGAACAACAGCAGCCAGAGAGAGGAGTAAGATGTGAGAGGAAGAATCCTGCAGACACCAAGTCAGTGCAGAAGAAGGGGGAGGGTGTACTCCAGGTGGTAGAGCAGAGATTCCCTGCAGCCCTTGGAGAAGACCATGGAAGGGCAGGCTGTCCCCCTGTGGCCCATGGAGGTCCATGGTGGAGCAGAGATTCCACCTGCAGCTCATGGAAGACCACATGCCAGAGCAGGTAGATGGATGAAAGAGGCTGTGACCCCATGGGAAGCTAGCACTGGAGCAGGGTCCTGGCAGGGACCTGTGGCTCTCCATGGAGAGAGGAGCCCATGGGGAGAGCATGTTTGCTGGCAGGACTTGTGATGCCATGGAAGGGACCCACACTGGAGCAGTTGGTGAAGAACTGCAGCCTGTGGGAAGGACTTATATTGGAGAAGTTTGTGGAGGACTGTCTCCTAAGAGTGTTTCCCCATGCTGAAGCAGGAAAAATGTGAGGAGTCCTCCCCCTGAGGAGGAAGGGGCAGCAGAGACAATGTGTGATGAACTGACCCCAACCCCCATTCCCTGTCCACTCTGTGGAGGGAGGAGGTACATTAATGGGAAGTGAAGTTGAGTCCAGGAATAAGGGAGAGGGGGAGAGTGTTTTGTTTGGTATAGATTAGACTAATTTTTCTAACTTGAATATATTTTGCCCATGATGGTATTTGGTGAGTGATCTCTCCCTGTCCTTTTCTCGACCCAAGAGTCTTTTGTTATATTTTCTCTCTCCTGTTGTGGTGGTTTAATCTGGCTGGAGGCCAGATGCCCAGCAAAGGCTTTCTATCACTTCCCTTTTCAGCTGCAGAGGGTAGAAAATATATATTGAGAGGCTTAGGAGTTGAGATAAGGACAGGGAGAGATCATTCTGCAATTAGCGTCACGGGCAAAATAGACTCAACACGGAATAAAAAATGCATCTAATTTATTACCACCAACAACCCCCTCTGGAAACAGAGTAGGATAATGACAAATAAAACCTAATCTTAAAACACTGTTCCCAACCCCTCTCTTCTTTCCAGACTCAACTTCATTTATTATCACTTTCACCAAAACCCAGGTGGCATAGGGGGAGACAGAGTATGAGGGTTTTGGTCAGTTCATCCTGAGTTGTCTCTGCTGGTCCTCACACCCTTCCCCTGATCCAGCACGGGGTTCCACCCATGGGAGACAGCCCTCCATGAAATTCACAGGATCACAGAATCACTGAAACACAAGGCTGGAAAAGACCTTGGAAGATCATCAAGTCCAAACAATCCCATCCTAAGCTAAACCATATCCCTAAGTACCTCATCTACCCTTTTTTAAACACATCCAGGGAAGCTGACTCAACCCCCTCCCTGGGCAGCCTGTTCCAGGCCCTGACAACTCTTTCAGTAATTTTTTTTTTTCTAACATCTAATCTGAACCTGCCCTGGCACAGTTTCTTGCTATTTCCCCTTGTCCTATCTCCTGTCCCCTGGCTGAAGAGACCATCACCCCCGACTCTATAACCCCTCTTCAGGTAGTTGTAGGTGGTGATAAGGTCTCCCCTCAGCCTCCTCTTCTCCAAGCTAAACAGCCCCAGCTCCCTCAGCTGTTTGTCATAGGATTTGCCCTCCTGCCCCTTCACCAGCCTGGCTGCCCTGCTCTGGACTCACTCGAGGACCTCGTTGTCCTTCTCATGGTGAGGAGCCCAGAACTGGACACAGGACTCGAGGTGTGGCCTCACCAATGTTGAGTACAGGGGCACAATTACTTTCCTAGACCTACTGGCCACACTATTTTTTATACAAGCCAAGATGCCATTGGCCTTCTTGGCTGCCTGGGCACACTGCTGGCTCATATTCAGCCTGCAGTCAACCAAAACTCCCAGGTCCTTCTCTGCCTGACAGCTCTCCATCAGCCAGTCTGCCCCAAGCCTGTACTTCTGCATGGGGTTGTTATGTCCCATGGGCAGCACTCTACATGTGGCCTTGTTAAACCTCATCCCATTGGTCTCAGCCCATTGGTCCAGTCTGTTCAGATCCCTCTGAAGAGCCTCCCTACCCTCAGGCAGATCAACACTTCCTCCCAGCTTAGTCTCATCTGCAAACTTACTGAGGGAGCATTCAATCACTTCATCGAGGATATCGATAAAGATATTGAACAAAACTGGACCCAGAACTGAGCCCTGGGGGACGCCACTTTTGACCAGCCTCCAGCTGGATTTTGTTCCATTTACCACCACCCTTTGGGCCCGGCCATCCAGCCAGCTTTTAACCCAACTGAGGGTCCACCTGTCCAGGCCAGTGGCAGCCAGTTTCTCAATCAGAATGCTGTGAGAAACTGTGTCAAAGGCTTTACTGAAGTCCAGGTATACCACATCCACAGCCTTCCCCTTGTCCATTAAGCACGTCACTTTGTCATAGAAGGCAAATCAGGTTAGTTTGACTGGGTCTAACTTTTGTAAACCCATGTTGGCTAGGCCTGATCCCCTGGCCATCACACATGTGCTGCATGATAGCTCCCAAGATGACCCTCTCCATGATCTTTCCCGGGCCTGAGGTCAGACTGACTGGCCTATACCTTCCCAGATCCTCCTTCTGACCCTTCTTATGTATGGGTGTCACATCTGCCAGCCTTCAGTCGAGTGGAACCTCCCCAGTCTGCCAGGATTGCTGATAGATCATGGAAAGGGGTTTGGCAAGCACATCTGACAGCTTTCTCAGCACCCTTGGCTGAACCCCATCTGGCCCCATTGATTTGTGGGTATCTAACTGGCCAAGTAGGTCACTAATCATTTCCTCCTGAACCATGGGAACTTTGTTATTCTTCCCCTCCTTGTTAGCCAGTTCCTGAGGATGAGTACTCAGGGAATATCCACCTTTACTATTAAAGACTGAGGTAAAGAAGGAATTAAGACCTCAGCCTTGTCCTCATCCCTGGTCACTAATGTTCCTTCTGCATCCAATAAGGTCTGGAGATTCTCCCTGACCATCCTTTTACTGTTAATATATCTATAGAAGGACTTTTCATTATCTTTTACAGAACTGGCCAGTTTGAGTTCCAGGTCAGCTTTAGCCCTTCTGACTTTCTCCAGGTCAGCTTTAGCCCTTCTGACTTTCTCCCTACATGATCTCACTACATTCCTATAGTTGTCCCAAGACACCTGCCCATTCCTCCAAAGCTCATATTTTCCCCTCTTTTTTCGGAATATTTTCCTGGATCTCTCTACTCAGCCAAGCTGGCTTCCTTTCTCAACAACTCCTCTTCCAACAGACTGGGACAGCCTGTTCTTGTGCCACCAAGATTTCCTTCTTGAGGAACAACCAACTCTCTTGGGCTCCTTTGCCCTCAAGGGCTGCCTCCCATGTAATCTTAACCAGCAGCTTTCTGAACAGTCCAAAGTCAGTGCTACGGAAGTCTAAGGTGGTTCTGCTGTTTCCCTACTTCCAGTACTAAGAATTCTATCAGCTCATGATCACTATGTCCCAGGCGTCCTCCAACCTTCATATCCCTCACTAGGCCTTCTCTGTTTCCAAACAAGTCCAGCAGGGCACTTTCCCTGGTTGGTTCACTCACCAGCTGGGTCAGGAAGCTGTCTTCCAAACATTCTGGGAACCTGCCAGACTGCTTGCTCCCTGCTGTATTGTACCTCCAGGAGACATCTGGCAAGTTGAATTCCTCAATAAGGATGGTGGGATAGCCCTGTACGTGGTGGGGTAGCTCTCTATGTCAGAATGCTTTGACAGCCTAGAGCTGGCGTATGGTGAAGACAGGCTTGAGTGTCTTTGGGTAACTTCTCTAAAGTGAATCCTTTCCCACCAGCTCTTCACCACCTGGCTCAGCATAGGTTCCTTCCATGAGGTGCAGTCTCTCAGTCCCAGACTACTCCAGCATGCTCTCCCACAGCCACAGTTCCCTTACAGCAAACCTGCTCCAGTGTGGGTTGTCTCTCCATGGGCTGCAGATCCTGCCAGGAGTTTGCTCCAATGCAGGCTTCCCATCATGTCACAGCAGCCTTCATGTGTTTCCACCTGCATGGGATCCTCCATGGTCTCTCTGGTGCCTGGAGCGCCTCCTCCCCACTCCTGCCCTGTCTTCACTGACCTTGGTGCCTGCAAAGTTTTTTACATCTTCTCACTCCCTTCTCTGGTTGCAAAAAGTGGCTGCTTCAGTTTTTTTTCCTCTTAAATATGATTCACGGAAGCTCTATGACTGTCACTGATGGGCTTGGCCTTGGCTGGTGTTTACTCTCTTGGGCCTAGGAAAAGCTTCTAGCTGCTTCTTACAGAAGCCACCCCCTTCAGTACTGCCCCCGCCTGCACCCCCAGGCCTCGCCCTCCCCAAACAACAAAACCCAAACCCAACTGAAACCACAACCTTGCTATGCAAACCCACTCCTGTCCAGCTAGGGAGAGAAGTGATAAAGCAGCTTTGGTGGGCACCTGGCGTCCAGCCAGTGTCAACCCACTACAACACCTATTTGAACCTTAGTAAGGTTGCATATCCTGAAGTAAGAAACAGAGGTAGGATGGAAAGTAATTTAGGATGAGCGTTATTTAGAGGACAAGGGTAATTAGCCCCAGATTGAAGACAAAGCATCTGTATTTTGAAGGACTGTCTTGTTATCTGTCTTTCATGGACTCTCATGACATCTTTGTTAGGTTGCGGTGCATTACTAATATGGAAAATAAAAATAGATTTATCAAGGAATTATAATATTCACGTTTAGCATCGAGAACTGAAGCCCAGAAGAATTTATGAAGCTAAGCAGTATATTTGCCCTTCTGAGGTCTTTATTTTTGTTCTGAAATGATGGTCAGAAGGTGGTTTGGAATAAAAATTCTAAAAGCTGTGGAGGTCATTACTGAGGACAACTTAACTTCAAAGAAGTCTTTCTACTTTTAGCTCTTAGCTAACCCACATCTCGTGAGCCAATGTAGTTTGTTCAGTTATTTGAAGGAGACTGGATCTGTGTCATTTGGAATGTTAACTTCAGCAAAATCTCCGATTTTCTAACAGATAATCAAATAAGCAAAATGACTAAAAAGAAATGGATTATAGACGTGATCTTGCTACTGCTAACTGGAATTGTTAATTGAAGTGTAGCAATTCTATTAATAGCACACATAGATAGCAAAAAGTAATAAAATGCAAAAAGCTCTTATGGAAAAATTAAATGTTATGATATTCTAAGATATTCTGTGACTGCTAAACAAGATGATGTGAAACTTTCAAGTATGAAAAAGAACATACAGCAGGAGCTAAAATGCTATAAATATCCACTCTGTGTGATTCTGATAGGAACTATCAAGTTTTAACCAAAATTTTGAGAAAAGTTATTCAGATTTGCAACTATCCTTAAATGGTCAAAGTATTGCTGGGGAGGTTCAGCTAAAAGATATCACAAAGGAAGAAGGCACATGGTGAAACTCACACAATGTTTACCTCTACTGATTCTGTTTTTCCTTCGTATCTTCTCTAAGCTGTATATACAGACTACACCTAGAGTGCATCATTATAATGTATGGATGTCTATTTTGTATTTACCTGTGAATTTTAGAACCAGTTTTGTTCTTATGGCTTATACTGTCCCTAAATTCTCTTGATCAAAATGGAAATTCATATTACGTGCATAGTGTGTTTGAGGAAGCCAAGAACTAAAAAAGAGACACCCTTGTGAAAAAAAAACACTTGATCACAATGGATTAATAAGCCTGACTTAGACATTACAGAGGGATGGCTGTTCTTACAGATTCTTTCCAAAGCTCTTCCTTTTATGTTATACGTTGACTTGAAGATAGGTTAGATATCAAGAAAATAGACATGCTTAATTTATAGCACATATTTGTGTAATCAAAGTGAAAAAATACTCTGAGAAATTAAAAAGCTTTTGGCTTTGCAAATGTTTCACAGTGGAGTTTTATTATTATGATTACTGACTCTTCTCACATGTGCTAGGCACTTTGCAGTACAATGCAGACACAGTTTTTCAAGGGACTCTAATCTGAAACCCACAAAGTACCAGTTAATATGATCACTGAGGGCATTGAGGCAGGTGTCAGACATTTGGGCTGAAGCTGCAGAATTAGGACCGATTTGAAACACTCCAGAAGCAATGGAGGGTAAAACAAAAGAACAGAAATCCCTTTCTCCTCCCGTCTCTGCCATACATATAGAGCAGAAGAAGCTAGGAACAGCAGAGCTTGAGTGAAACAAAAAGAAGATTACATCGTCGCTAAGGAGAGGCTAGTGTCACAGAGCAAAAAACCAGTGTTGGTAAAATGGTGTCTTTATAAGCATTACAATAAACAAGTGATAATTTAGAGGCTGTATTTAAATGAGGAAAAAACAACAGTGGGAGAATATTGAGTCAAATTGATAGGTAACTTTTTTTCACATATACTGGATCATTGTTAGGGTCCATGAATGAAGAATCACAATGTACTTATATTTAATGGGATTTTCACACTAGGAAAACATTTGCTTAGTGGAAATGGTCCGCTATATTTGTGCTTACTATGTACGTGTTAACCAGGAGCACTAGGGATGTATTTTACCTTATAGTATCTGTCCAATAATGAAATGAATGGCTAATTGCATATGATTGATTTTATTGTCCCAAGTTACACAAGGCACTAAGGACAGGCACAGCAGGCTGATCTTTATCAGTCTCCTCTGTGACTCTGGGCACTCCCATAATGATGCATGGATAGCCAGCTGTAGCTCAGTTACAGTTCAATTAGGTGTCACCGTTAATCTAAACTCAGAAAACAGGTTATCCGCTGTAGCAATTTTTAATGGTGAGATTTAATATGAAATACTTTAATTATATTGTGTTCTGTCAGATAAACTAATTAACAACCGCACACAGATACAGACACACGTAGACAGCATAGAAAACACAAGAGAATTCACAGTATGTCGCTCCTGAGTATGAAAATAATAGGTCTCTGTCCTTGGTTTGAGTGTGTTTCCCTTTTTTGAGTAGAAGCCACCTATTTCCCCTCTTTCTCTTGATTATCAAACCCTTTGTTCTTTAGCTACTCTCTTAGCATCAGATTCTGCTTCTCATGGCTGAGAACACATCAGTTCTTATGCCCGATTCCACCCTCTCTGCAGCTATCATGATTCTGATCCAAAGAAGAATAAGCATTTGACATCTAAGAGGCCCATAATATCACTGATATTTTTGATTAATTACTCTTTTGGATATGTGGGGCTTCCTCTCTTATGTATTGCTCAGTGGTACACTGCCAGATTCTTCTGTTGTATTCACAGATGCATCAGCCACCTCGAGTGTTTCCTTGGTGCTGCCAAGGAGAGCAGACTGGAGAAAACTCTGTATGCCACCAGGGTTTGGGAGAGTTCAGCCAGACACTGGGAAACATTAGGGTTCTGTTAAAAAAAGTGTGATAGACATGAATGTTGCTCATCCCTACTGCTAGACCTCAGTTCAAAAGGAGTTGAAAAGTTCCTCTTCTAGGAGCTTAATTAAATAAGCATAACGTTAAAGAACTCACCACATGCCTACAGTGAATGTATATACACACAAACATATGCAGATATATATTTATGTATTTGCTCTGTAGTAACGCTACAAAGTATTTTTGAAACTGTGAAAAAACATATCAAGCCCAATACCCCATTAATGTCACCCCTGACAAATATTTACTGTAAATTCAATAAAGAGATGAATGAGAGAAGTTTCTTGTCCTCTATCTTGGTAGAGATTAAATTGCATCATGATAAGTCCCATTCGGTCTTAAAATCTGTGACGTAACCTCAATAAAATGAGGATGTTTCGCATAATGTGAGGATCTGGCCCTTTGCCTTCATTATAACTCAGTAAATAATTGGCCACAAGAATTGCAGCTCCCCTCCTCTCATGCTTGTGACAAGTCAGAAGACAGCTGTGATTTATTCTGCGCTCAGAGATATTCCTTTTGTGAGTAAATCCTGGGTTGGCCCCTGCATGCTGCATGGTAAGCATTTGCTTATCAGAAATGGACTGGAGTAGCTGGTAATTTAAATCCCATGGTGAGCGTAGGTTACAAGCCCGCTGGAGAAGGCAGCTCATGCATGTTCCTGAGAGACCTTTTAGGGCAGGATAACCATTTCTCAGATGAGCTTCTCTGTGGCTGTGCATGCCACCGCCCATGACTACAGACTCAAAGTGGTTGAATTTTCTGCACACTTACTCCCCCTGAGGAGCCAGGGTGGTAGCAGTATGAGATGACTGAGCAGAAGGAGGGACTGGATGGCTCGGGGATGGCACCCTGGGAGGAAGACAGACAGTGGCCTCCGGTGGGAGATGGTCTAAAATCGATCCCTTCTTAAAGCAACTGAGATAGCCTTAGTGCAGACTTGTTACACTATATAAAAGTGAGAATGGAGGGCATGATACTGAGGTGACCTGGCACACACCTCTGGAATGGCTGGTTCTCCATGGTTGCTGCCTCAGAGTGAGCAGAAATTAAAGGGAAAGCATTAACACAGGGGCAAAAGGAAGAAAGTTGTTTGCCAGACTTGTGCTCTGCACAGGTCTAAATGACCACGTAACAGCTCATAACAGCAGGGAACTGACTCAGAAAGGTCATCAATAGATTAGAAGAATATGTTATTTCCTGGTCAAGTGAATTATGTATACATGTTTTTCTTGCATATGTAAGTAAAGACAGTGGGTTTTTTCTTAATCTACATTCTACCCAAATCCTTTTCTGCTTTCTTGCCTTGACTTTAGTTCAGTGTTTGTATTCTGCTTGTTGTTTTAGCTGGAAGTCTTGATGAAGGAGGTTTGATCTCTCTATATGCACCCGTATAGAGATTGTCATGCACACACGCCCTGGGACACAATAGTTTTACGCACAGGATGCTCTGCTTGAGGAGGGCAGGTCACACAGCCCTGGGCTTGGCAGCTTGAGCTTCAGGGGACTTTTTAAAGGAATAGGTTAGCTGCTATCAGCCAAAGTCAAGTATCCTGGAAAAGGAAATCATAGTCCCTAGTTTTGCATCAGGAAGGAATCTCCCATCCTGAGGAAGAAAGATTAGCTTAACTGTGTGTGCAATTGCTTAGGAACAACTTCCCAAATTACAATGCATGAAAAGATCCCAATTTAGTACATTATGGGAGCAAGAGGACAGGGCTGCATGCAGATTAAAGCTCACATTCATTATTGTTATTAAGTAGTCTAATTTTAGAAAAAAAACCCCTATTTTACATGAATCAAAAGCACAGTGATTTTAAAATACATTAAGCAAAAATTTGAATAATAAAGGTCATATCTGGTATGTCTCAGAAATAATAATACAGTGTATAGACAATATGTGATTAAGTATGAAAGTGTTCTGTGTTGACAGAGCTGGAAAATGATTAAATTTTCTTAATATCTTCATTGGATAAACACACACACACACACACACACACACACACGCTAACTAACCATGTACACCTGACCCCATTTACAAGAAAATTTGATGACACTTTTGCTCTCACAATAATGGGTGATCCTGGTAGATAAGAACCATGTACCCGACCCCTGTGAATATGAAAAATCTTAATCAGTTGGAAAATCTGGGGAATACTGACCTCAAAAAAAAAAAAAAAAGAAAACAGAAGCACTGGATAATATGAAAGCAAGCTCAGCACATAAGGAAGATCCTGCTCAATAAAAATAGGAACACAGCACAGTGACAAAGGTCATAATACTTCATTATATTTTAGTCCACATATAAATATATATATAGAGAGAGTCTTTTTTTTGTAAGAACAATGATTAGGCTGTGCTTCCCCACCACCAAATCTCTCTTTATTCAAAGATGAGAATTTATTTAGGTTGACTAGAAATGAACCGACTAAAGGCATAAACTGCACCCCATGTACAACTTGTGCAGCAGGACATCCACCAACCCATGCTCCCTTCCTGTGAGGTGCCGGAAGTGAGATCAAGCTAATGTGAATAAGCACACACCATCAGTCAAAGGGTGAGGATGTTTCCTCACTAGCCCTCTTCTTTTTTTTTTTTTTTTCCTTTCCCATCAAGCCGTTTACAGCTACAATCCTGCAATGGCCAAAAGAGGCCATTGTGGTTCCAGTCCAGCCAGACTGGCAAGGACTGGTATAACCAGGCACAACCATGCACATGACACCTACTGTATATCCACCCAGGCCTGAGGGTGACGGAGCTCTTCAGTGAAATTTTTAGGGAAAGATCTCACTAGCCTGTATTCGAGATCTTACATTGCTGTTAGCTCCCAGAAAAGCAAACAGCAGTGTAAACGATGGATTTATTCCTCTGCTTACCCTGTGCATTTTCTGAAGCACTAGTGTCCTTATTTCAACGGTGAATTTGCAGGTTCCTTGTGTTATCCTTCAGGGGAATGGGCACTGATCACAGAAGCAGGGAGCCAGGCCATTTTCCTGACAGCTTACTCTGTTCCCAGTGTGATTCTTACAATGAAAAGGGTGAGAACAACCCTCCTTAGGTTTCAATCCCTTGTGTGTAAAAACATGAGCAATAATCATAATGTGTCCTTCTTCCCACACTTTCCCTGCACTGCCTTTTTGGGTAGTCATCTCTGCCAAGCAGTCTTTTATATATATTTTTAGAGAAACTAGCACAAAGGGTCCTGATCTTGGCCACATCTGTCTTAGCATAGATTAAAATATTAGACTTGTAAAGATGCTCCCTCAGGTCTAGTCAGATAAACAGCATGAAAGCAACTCCCAAAGGTATTCAAGGTCAGGAATATTCTCCTTCTGCTGGATAAATGACTTTTTTTTTTTTGCAATGTGAATTCAAAATCTCTAATATAGTCTCCCTTTCATTACAGAAATTGTCTTCTCTTTCTGCCTAATTAGAGAATGTTAAGACAAGCACTTTAAGATGGAAGGTATACACCTAATGCTTGTAACAGAGCCAATGGCTATTAAGGTTGGCTGATTAAAGAAGCCATAGTTCTCAATGATAAATGGCTTCAAGTCTGAGATAAGGCAGAGGTACTTCCAAAGAAATCTTTCATGTCATGGAAGAGAAAGCAAGTTTGCAACTGGACATTAAGGATTGTTATTGGATGCTCTTTATAACCAATGGTACAGGAAATTTGTTAGTTGTTTTTTGTCTGTACTCAGTAAGTTAAATCAGTTGGATCTGATAGGAAATAGACGCAGCGACGTTTAGCTCACAGTACTAAAGTGAAAAAAGGAAGTATTGTTTCTACAGACAATGATGTCACAGTATGCTATTTGCAATGATTATGTGAATACAGAAAGAGAAAATCAAATGCAGGGGCCAAACACCGCACTTGTATTTCATATTAAGTTGTTGAAAATGTACTTTCTGTTACATTACCTTTGGAAAGAACACATATTTTACATTAAAAAAGAATAATAAAAAGAACAACCTGAAATTGGATTTAGGCTTGTAGTTATTATATTTAAAGAGGGAACAATCTGATGGTGATGATGACACTGTAAGTTGTTAGAAGTTAAAGTCAAGTTCCTAAAAAGTAAAAATTCTGAATCTATGCTAGACTGGATCAAAAATCCTTCAGGGACATGAATGGTAGAAATGGACTTAACTCAGAGACTATTTCTTCTGATTTCGTGCATCATTCATTTTCTCAGGAAACACAGAAAATACAGACCTTTCTGTGAATAACTATATATAGCAAGTTAGCTTCTCCTCTAACTTGCATACTCATTTATACCTTGATACAGTGTGCCCAGATATGTGCAAAGACAAAAAAATTCAAGATCTCTGTTCATGCTAATGGGAGCATTTTATAAGTGCTTTGAAAAGGTCCAAACAAAGTGAGGCAAGAGACAGCCATGTTCTTTCCCTGGCAAAAAGTCATGTAAACATATTTAATTTTGACTATGAAGACAAAAAGCTAAAGGAATAGTATTTATCCTGCTCATCCAGGTTTTGTGCCTTCTGTCAACTGCTGTTGGTATTTGGATGTCAGAAAGACAGTTTCTTAGAGCTGCTTCTTCCATTAGACATAAGAAAATATTCCACCAAATTATTCACCATCTGTAAGTACAGAGCAGTCCCTGCCCCAGTCCAGAACAGCAGGACGTTATGCTTCCTCCAGTTCCATGTTGGGCTTTGGGGACAGGGATGCCAGGGTGTGGGGGCTGACCCTGGCTGGAGGCCAGATGCCCACCAAAGCCACTCTGTCACTCCCCTCCTCAGCTGAACAGGGGAGAAAATAGATGGTAAGAGGCTTACAGGTCGAGGTAAGAACAGGGAGAGATTGTTCAACAACTAATGTCATGGGCAGAACAGACTCAACACAGAATAAAATGCATCTAATTTATTACCCAATCAAAAACCAAAGCAAAATACTCCTCAATATATAATAATTTTTTTTATCCCTCCTCCCAAAATTAACTCACCACATATTAGCCATCATGAAAAAGAAAAAACTTAAAATGTTTGCTCCTGGATGAAGCTTTCTGTTCATGCTTTGTGAGTTAAATGGAGATCAGTCAAAGGAAAGTTTTGGCATGACCAGCAAAAAGGTGCTAATATCAACATCTCCCCATTACTTGGTATATAGTGCTGGTGGAGACACAGTATCCCTGTGTGAGAGAAAGCATCTGCAGAAGCATGACTTCTCAGCAGTGCATCTTGTACCCTGCTCCATTTTCAGAACTTGTACCTGCTAACACGTGCCTGCTCTGAAGTCAGCTGTCAGGACTTTATGCCTTGTACCATCATCCATCATTGGCCCCTTAATCAGACAGACAAGTTATTTCTATTTTATTTCTATTCCTAGGCAAGCACTTAGTATTAAAAAAAAAAAAAGTTAACAAAGAACTGTATGATATAGATCAGAAGGCACTTTAGGAGGTCCAGCTGCCCACTGAAATGAGGGTCATCTTATATAAAATACCTCAAAGCCTTGCACAGTGAGTTCTGAATGTCTTCAGACAGTGCATTGGTTCAAACAAAAACCCAATGTTTGCAGGTAGGACAAAAGGCGGCAGTAGAAAATAAGTATTTTTCTTGGTTCATAGTCAGATAGGACATCTGTGTTAGTATGCACTTTGACCAGGCCCATAGATAATTTCTTTGGCTGTAAATAAAACATTTAGGTATGTTGTCAGCTACTTGCCTAAACCAGCGTTCTGTCTAAGTATGTCCACATCCTCTATAACCAACTGTCTTTTATCTGTGTTTGAGGCTAGTGTTTAGCTGGTATTTTCATGACAGGAAAAAAAACACCCTCCACAAAAAAAACAATGCCCATCTGGAGTATCTCCTTCAAGTAGCTCATTGTTACAAGAGACAAGCCCTAGTCAAGACTTTCACTGGTAAAAATGCAGTGCATTTTGAAGAATTTCAGTCTTGTTTCCCTGGAAAGCTGCCTAGAGAAATGCAGCCACAATGTGTCCCAAACAAATTAAAGTTATGTATTTTCTGCAAATTTCAACTGATTTATGAATACATCAGAGAATTTTTCATGTTAAAGATTCTAGATAGAGACGTCATTCAATAAATCAGCAAAACAAAATGTTTCAGATGGGAACATTTTGGCTCAGAAATGGCTCTGCATTTGATGAGATTAAGGAGCTAAAAGTTTTGTTTTTCACTTCAGCTGACACTACATTTTATTCATCAGAATCAAAATACATTCCATTTGGACAATGTCTAAGCAGTAATATTTATATTACTTCTTTTTTTTAAAGCAGTACTTTCTTTATCAGAAATCCTACAATAAAATACATTATTGATCTTCAACATTACTTCTCTGCTAACATAAAGTAGTCGCAGGAATGAATTTGCTAGGTGGTTGCCATTTTTATGAGCTGATTATGTCTTTGAGAAAATGATCTTCTTCTCCAGGTGATGATTGCTAGGTTGATCTAACACAACCTGCTAAGACACATTGTTTGGATAACCCCATCCTTCCTGTGACAATTAGAAATAGACCAGAACAGCAGCAGGTATCCAAACATCATCAAGCTCTATGAAAGCTGATTCCTGTATCTCCATTTTGTTCTTATTTCTAGTGGCAAGTGAAGGATCACAGAATGACAGAATCACAGAATGTTGGGAGTTTGAATGGACCTCGAAAGATCACCTAGACCAACCCCCCTGCCAGAGCAGAATCACCTAGACTAAATCACACAGGTTGGTGTCCAGGCAGGTTTGAATGTCTCCAGAGAAGGAGACTCCACAACCTCTCTGGGCAGTCTGTTCTAGTGCTCTGTCACCCTCACAGTGAAAAAGTGTCTCCTTACATTCACATGGTACTTTCTATGTTCCAGCTTGCCCCTGTTGCCCCTTGTCCTATTGTTGGACATCACTGAGAAGAGCTTGGCTCCATCTTCCTGACTCTCACCCTTTACATATTTATAAAAGTTAATGAGGTCACTGTAATAAAGATGTCCTGGGTGTTCAGCCTGTTACCAAACATTACTCAACTAGAATGCAAAACTTGCCTGAGCAGAGAGCATAGACAATAAAAATCCACCCTCTTTAGCTGCACTCACTCCCTAAATAAAATTACGTGGGATATGGATGGCACATGGGCCTTTTGACCAGCACTGGACTATATTTCTAAGTAGCTGCAAAGGACCAGACCTTTCCAAGGAAATATTTCCATGACTATTTTTTTGTTTTAAATGCTGTTTTGTTCCTTGTTGCTTTCACCAAGGAAATGAGACCTGTGAACCACATCACCTTTTTTGCTTGCCTGGCATACTCTCCCTCCCCATGGGCAGCTCTGAACCCATTAGCCAATTTCTATCAAACAGTCAGGCATTTCATAGTTATCACATGTAAATTACCACAAGTTTCCAGAAAGTCAGTGGCTGGATTTTCTGTTTGTGTTTTCTTGCTCAGTCCTCTCTCTGCCTCTTTCTCGCCTTCTTGCACTCTCAATTAGTAAAACAGCCAGTCAACATGCTTAATAGGACAAGTCAGCAAATGCAGATACCTGTAAATTAAGTGTTAGACTTCCTGTCGATTTGGCAAGCAAACAGGCAGGAGAGTCCTAGCTGGGTGCAATGTGATTTACATGAGGAAAGGGCACAGTAGGACCACTCTGCAGTGAGGAGCAGCTCTGGTGGTTCAGAAAGAACACGCAAAGATTGAATGAGGAAATTTTCACATTAAACTACCACATCTCCTACAGGAATTGGCTGCAGTGTAATATGTATTCAGTAAACAGGTTCTTGTTATTGTGTGGGGATTTGGGGCACTTCTACAGGATCTGCTGTAATAATAGTAGCGATCTGTGACAGCGGAGTTATGGGATTGGCCTCGGGATGGATCCTACTTTCTGTCCCTCTCTGAGTATGCTGACCTACAGGCTGCTCCTGTATTGCAGCCGGGGCAGAGATTTCCGGTGCTGGGCTCCTGCCAGCCACTGTGCCGCTACGTTTAATAACCATAGGACAGCAAGCAGTGGAGAATGAGTCACAGCAGCAGCGGTGTTGCCATCTGTAAACAGGTGAAGGGTATTCTGGTGGTCATTCTCAGCTGTAAAGAATAAGCAATGAATTCACCATAGTGCTTGCTTATGGGATTTCACTTTTTGTGGTCCTTTATCAGAAGATCCTCCCTTGTCTCCTCAATTTTTTTCTGTTCTTAATGGAGGGTTTGATGTGATTTTTACAGAAGAAGCCAGGTAGGCTTCCTCCTTTTGCTCTGGAAATGACCATAATTCCTGCCCGTGAATTGAGCATTGTTGTTTTAATATTCCAAAGCAGAAGTAGAGCGAAAAGAAGATAAGCTAACTCTGATTTCTCATGAGTCTGGTGAACAAGCACAAGACTTCACAGGAAGAAACATTACATGTGTGATCAACCGGTATTTTTGTGGTAGAGGTAACCAATCTGCTTCATATCATCTGTATCAAAACAGATGGGGGAATCTCGCTCTTTCAGCTGAATGTTCCATTGTGCACCAACAAACCCATGCTGATGATGAATGCTGACTGTATGAACCCTACAAGAATGACTATGTTGCATAATTTTCCTTGTAGCTTAAAACAGCTAAAAATATTTCTATGCCTCACGTACCCTGAAACACTTTGCAGAATTACTTCCTCTTTATTTTCCTTTTCGTCTATACATTTTTACTGTGATTTGTATCTTTGACAACTAAGTTCCCCACAAATACAGAATGTAATGCTATGTAGAACTTTTTCAGCAGGTGACCGTTTTGGCATTTCATTTAACTTCTAACTGCACTTCAGGCACAAGCTCCTAGGGCCTTACAGACCTCCAAATATCCACCTGGAGGAGCTGAAAGTTGGCAGATTAGTTACCTATACAAAGAGTTGGGCATTGTTTGTGCCCTATATACCACTATGCCCCCATATAGTTCTTTCATCACATGAGAACTGTATAAAGAGTAGGATGAGACAAAGAAATCTAGTCCACAAAAACAGGAAAGCTCCAACATGTTTCAAAGACAGGTGGAAATTCTGATCCTACAGTATTCAGTAACTCTAAAAATATCCTCCAGTCAGCACAACAGCAGAGCTTCCTTTCTCTCCTATTAAATAAAAGGTTTTAAGTTGCTCAGGTAAAAAGAACTATAGTGATGCCTTCCTAATCAGAGATAAATATCGGCTACTTCTGGACTGCTACATTGTCAGCTAAGTAATGACTCATTTTCTGCATTGTTCTCCGTATGTGAAGGACGACAGGAGAGCAAACCTTATCCACAGGCTCCTGTTACACTCAGGCATTTCCTTCAATCAGAGGTGGGCATTATGGAACACAGTTAGTGCATTCACAAATTAAAGGCAGAAACATAGTCAGCAATTACAAAGGCTGTTGATACACCTAACTGATTGTCCTGTAGCATTTCAAGGCTGCATGGCCTGGATTGGCTAAGATAGGACAGAGATATACTAAGTAGGTCTGCAGGTCAGTTTAGTGCCTGAAAAGTAGTTCTTCTTAACAAGGCTTTTATTCTCTTTATTTGTACACAGAATTTGCAAGATGGGCATGATAGACTTTTTCAGCAGCATTTTGTTAACCTGTGCCTCACGTGCTCTCAACTGGACTGTCAGCTACTTCCAACTGCTAGTGGGAAAATTTTCCCAGTGATAGCTGGGGTGTGCACTTCCACTCCCGCTCATATGCATGCAACTCAGAAAAAGAAATGACTGAGGGTGTCTTCGTTGTCTGGGAACAGGGACAACTGGTGGTCTTGCCACTGCTGTTCACTTTGAGGCTTGGAAAAGTCAAGAAAAGAGATTTATTGGGCAGCTGCTATGAGACAAGTTACTTATGGACCTGTACTACCCATAAAATGCCTTTATGCAGCACACCTGGCACCTGAATAGGAGATTAGATTAAGGGTTGAAATCCAAGGAAAATTTCCCCATTGCATAAGAATGAAGCAGTGAACCCTTGAGGGAATTCTTATCAGGCTCCTACCTATTTTAGGAGGGCTTTTAATGGCACAAGCTAAACCTATTGCGACTATCTGGTATTTTCTGGTAAGTGCAAAGAGTTTAATCAATACTTTGACATGCATTAGATGGTCTGGTTCCACTCCTTCTCACCTAGCTCACTGTCTGGCAAATCCTGTCCCCGATTTATACTCTGGGAGAAAAGCCTTCATAGACCTACCTGATTCTTTCACCTTTTGTTTTTGAAATCAGGGTGGATGTCATGTTGCCTCCTGAATTACAGTATTTTATTTCAGGTTTCTTGATGTTTTGCTTCATTTAAACACTCTGCACTGAGAACTACATATTACACAGATTTTAGTAATATGGTATGTGCACTGTCATTCTCCTGTCACATTGCATTATACCCCCTGGTTGTAATGCATACCCTGTATAAGATGAATTTGTGC
Organism: Laterallus jamaicensis coturniculus; assembly: GCA_022605575.1. NCBI lineage: Eukaryota > Metazoa > Chordata > Aves > Gruiformes > Rallidae > Laterallus > Laterallus jamaicensis. Next base: position 27,113,464 of record JAKCOX010000010.1, read on the forward strand.
CATGGTGTGATTTATTTCAGATTCACAGCAAATTAAGCATACTGCTGAATCCTGTCCTGCAAAAGTGTGGAGAGTTTAAAACGGTAACTGCCAGCTTTTGTCTACGCTGTTAGAAACTGTTTTATCCTGCAGAGCGGACCGTTTTGAGCAGGCACAATAAATTTTGAGCAACTGAGTAACCAATGGTTTATATACCACCAACTGGAAAATGTATGGGGCATCATTATTTATATGCAAACATCCATTTGTTTTCATTTAGAGCAGCAAACAATTATTCAGATAAACAGTAGTGAGAGCAAGTAGATTTCCACCCCAATAGCTTTTGTTTTTACCTGAGAAGAAACACAGAGCAATTTTGATAATGCATCATGTGTCTACTGAAGTAATGGATATGATCCTGGCTTTCAATGAGGATTTACAATTGGGTAACTTCAGAGGAATGTATTGGAAGAAAAAAGTCAGTTGCATATTCATTTACTTTGGGAGTGCCCAGAATGGTCACAAAGGAAATAATGGCTTTATCCTGAAAGGCTCTGAGTGTTCTTCCTAAAACCTCTGCTACCTCAGGACTGAGAAAATATGTGAAGGTGACCTTTCCATGCAGAAATAATAGTTCTCCATAGATAATCTCTAGATAATCTGATAATCTGTTACTCTTCCTTCCTCCTGAAGGGCTAAATTTGACTACTCACTACTATGCAGTTTGGTTGGATGAGTGGGTCAGACTATAAATAATGGCTGTTGGACATGGTTTATAAAGGCAATGAGTAATACCTATTTATGTAATTTCAAATTGTGTTTGTTCTGTGAGGACAAGTCACTTTCTGGAGGTCTAGTACAGGCCTTAGCCAATACTGAAGGACATCTTTTGAATTTACCGTGTGTCAGGAGATGAAATTTCATGCAATACTGCTGTCTTCCTGAACAAGTCTTCAGCACTGATCTCTGCCACCCTTCTAATATGACATTTTACATCCAAGAAGAGCTACAAAAGCCTGTAAGAAAGCCTCTTCCTTTTGAGGAAGAACTTTTTCAGGGTGAGGGTGACAGAGCACTGGAACAGGTTGCCCAGGGGGGTTGTGGAGTCTCCTCTGGAGATATTCAAGTCCTGTCTGCACACCTCCCTGTGCAACCTGTCCTAGGGAACCTGCTTTGGCAGGGGGGTTGGACCTGATGTTCTCTTGTTGTCCTTTCCAACCCCTACAATTCTGTGAATCTCTGAATCCGTGCTTAGAAGAAGAAGAAAATTTCACCAACTTTTTGAAATGAGGTATTTTCTTATTATTCAGTGAAAGAACACTATGAATATCAATTCAGTATCTTATATGAAATTATGTGTCATATTGTAGCATATCAATGAAAGGACCAGTTAGTCAAATACACTTTTTGCAATACTTTTCTTACAAAGGTAACTGTTTCCTTGGGAAAATGAAAATAATAATAATAAAAAAGTTTTCATTAAACTGGAAAAAAAAGTATCTTAACCTGCCTTTCTTCTAACCCTGTTTGTATATATCATTAAGAACAGCAAGACTAGGTATGGACAGGAGACTCATTACTAATGAAATATGATCAAAATGAAGATTTATTGCAAATGATGCAGAACCTTGGAAGCCATCTTTAGTGTGAAAAACTAATGTCTGCTGTTGTGATGAACTGACAGGACTGTACCACGAGCAGAAAGGCAGAGGAAGAACTCCAGATAGTACCTATCACTGCTTATTCTTACCCTCATTATAACATGGCCCGAGGCCTGGAGCATGACTTTTTTCTTTCTTCTCTTTTTTCCTTTCTTTTGTTTATTTCTTTTTTTTCTTTTTTTTCTTTTTTTTTCATTTTTTTTCTTTTTTTACTTTTTTTTTCTTTTTTTTTTCTTCCGAAACTGCAATGGTCTTTGGTGTTTGAAATTGATTTGACTGCTACTGTTATAAAAGTTCCAGATCAAAGAATTCAGCACCCGCCCAAAATGAGGTTAAAATGTCTTTTCAAAATGGCTTTGAGTAAGAAATGTAACCCCCATCAGGCCCATTGATCCTATCATGTTTATTGTGGCTAACTGGTAATCATTCACAAACTACCAGATGGTGCTGGATGAGTTTGAGAATCATTATTTTGAGGAATATTCTGAGTCCTGATTCAATTCCAATCTCATTCCGCAATGTTTTTACATCTCTACTTCTATCACAGTCATGGGCACCCTCCCATGCTAATTTGTAAAATGAATTTTACTGAATACCATCTAATCTTATTGCCATAGTTACAACCAAGAAACTGAAGATTGTTACACTGAGCTGAAAATAGCTGACTTGATACAAGAAAGGGGACTAATTCTTATGCAAATCTCTGTACTCAAATACAATCTCTTATTCAAAGAACAATGGGAAGTTTGATCTCTGGAAACACGGCCTTCTACTGTCTTTTCATTGCAACAATAATCTAAAATAAAAAAAAAGAAAGGCTGAATGAAATGCATAAAAATTATGGGAGAAAATACAGCACTGGGGCAGAATGTTTGTCATATATGCTATTTGCTGATAGGAAAATGAAAATGAGTTGAAGTAGCAGAAGTACTTATTTTGTTAAAACCCTCAATTGTACAACTGAGCTCCCGCTGGCTGGAACAGCAGTCACGGAGCCTCTCCCAGTCCAAGTCCTTTCTGTAGGATACTTTAAACAAGTAGCAGGAATGGGTCTAATAGAAGCTAGGACTTTCAGCATTTGAGCTGTTGCTCTCTAGATTGCATGGGGAATTTTTTATATAAGGAAAAGAGGATGCAAAAGTTGCATCACATGTTACTCAAAATGTCCTTGCATCAAACGAGGGAGTTCCAAGATACATATGGTCAAAATGTCATATATCTGGCATTTGTCCTCTGTGCAAGGACTTTCTGAGGAGATTCTCTGTGGTGACCTCAGGGTATGGAGACAAGATCCTGTACCTAGGCTGTGTACAGGAAGGAGCTGGGACAGCAGTTTGTATGACAGCAGGAACTAGAGAAATCTCCATAGATGCTCTCACCCTAACTCTGGAAGAGGTGGGGACTGTAAAATGACCCTCATTACTTTCTTTTGACCTAGCAAAGCAAACGGATGATGGGGGAAGAATATATAATGAAAGAAAATAGAGGAGTGCTGAAGAGAAAGAAAGTATAGAGAGGAAAATAAAATCTATCTTAGAAAAGAGAGAGGAAGGGGAGAATTCCTAAAGACATACTAAGGTGACACAGAAAAACAAATAATAAACAGATGAAGGCAACAAGGGTTTTCAGAAGACGAGGGCAGGGTATAATAAACATATGAGACAGAATAATAATGAAAAAAACCCCAACCAAACAAAAAAACAACCCAGGAAGGAAAATAGACTTTAAGCTGTCCCTATAGAGTTAGAATTAAAAATCTATTTGCTGAGTGTCCTACATAGGACACTGTGCACTTTTTTTGTGTGGAAAAAAATCTCATTCTATTAAATAGAGTAATCTGACACTAATAACATGTTACAAGTCCTAATATGCTGCTTTACTGGTGAACAGCAAGGGTAAGAAATTTGTCAGTTTTGCAAACTGGTAGACCTGCAGGAATGCAGACCTTCCAGGAGGACATTGCTTCACAAAATCAAGCCTCCCGTGTTACAGTTACTTTGGCCTTCCACAATATTCTCTGACTTCTGTATTACTCTTTTGCTCCACTCCATTGTTTTTTAGCGAGACCGGCACCAATCCCCTCCATACGTTCACGAACAAGAAGAAATGTTTAAGGCTGTTCATTTTAAGCTGTCTGGGTGACATCGAAAATGAATGCACTGTTTGATTTTAATCAGGTCTTTGAACATAAAAGAGTTCAATGAGGAGCAGCTCTCCCATGCAGAATTGTCTATGACACCCCTTGCTACTGTTTCCTGCTATGCCAAATGTTAGACCACCTGCTGTCCTGAGAGTCTGAGCCCTAATTGTATCCTCAGAGGCAAGTGGTACCCAGGTAGTTGCTCCACACACATCCCCAGGACAGAAGGACAGAGTACAACCAAATATTGACCTCAGTTACCCAGATCCATACACACAAGAGGCTTTTAAAGTAAAGATTTTCCTTTTGTCAGAAAGCTTTGTTGTTTTGTTTAGTTTGTTTGTGCATGGGTAGTGACACTCTATGATTGACACTCATTCTTGCTTATGCAGAGGATGATCAGAGTGTTTGGAGCATATATTAAGACCTGTGAAAGCAAGTATCTCCCAAAATAAACTTTTCTGGAGCATAATCTTGTGAAATACTTATTTCAGCTGCTGCTGTCTGGCACTATTCAAGCCATTGCAGAGGATACCTGCACTTGCACAGATGAGAAGTGCTGGTTAAGACCTTCTCAGCAGTGTGAGCAAAAGTTTTCTTCTGCTGCTCTGGAGGAAGGATAAAACAGATTTACTGGTCCAGACGTCACTTTGTTCCTCTCTTGGCTGTTTTGACCCAGACTGTCCAGTGCCATTAGTGTCCTACGGGCACAGAACAAATCCCCTGTTCCTTAACGTTGTAATACTTTCTCCTCTGAGAGCACTGACCCTGGAAAGCTGCAGCTTGCAGTACCTGTGGAGTCAGAAGCCCTCTTGTCCTGGCTTGCAGGGATCCTTTGCAGCATTGCCCTGCACCCTGCAGAGTGGCTCACTCCTGTCAAACTGCTCTCCTGCCTCTTGTCCCCCAAATTAGTAGGGGTAAGATGTGGCTGCACAGGGATTCAATAAATGCCTCTTGCTGGAGTGAACTGCTACCCTGAGCAACACCCCCAGGCTAATATTGGCTCTGGCAACTCCTCTCCTGCCATTTCTCTCAAAAGTCATGAGACTTAGGAAAAGAGATTAATTTTACCCAGGGGACAGTAGCAGAGACCACTAAAAAATAAGATGTTTGGAAATGTTGTAGTATTTGATGTATGCATTGGAAATTGAATAAGACCACTTTAGTTTAATGCAAAATTAGCTAAAAGATCATGGATATTTACATTAACTGCAGCTAAATCAAACTATATGACAGTGAAAGTATATCTGGGGAGAGACATCAGCTGTGTTTCTTTAGAGTTTTATTAGCCAAAACAAAAACTGCAAAAATAATATTTTGAAGGTTGCCATCCAATATATCAAATTATACAGAACAACTGACTAGCACTCTGTAATTTGGTGCAGCCAAAGAGAGAAAAAGGGGGTGGAAGTTTTTTACAATGCTAGGGATTTGTGGAGCCCACAGATTAAGGCAGTTTGCAACCAGAATTAAATAACATGCTATATTATTGGGTTTTATTATAGCGTAGTCATTCCAATCAGCATTGAAATTATGTGCTGAAAAAGAAAAAAGGGCATTCTATTCTTGTATAGGGCAGGTTATAAAAAATTGTTCCAATAGTGCATCCTAAATACTGCAGTTAAAATAAAATTTCTCCTCTGTCTTCTCTTCCCCTCTTGTTTTTTTTTCTTTTAAAGAAAAATAGAAAAGCTAAGAAGAATCTCCATTTTAATAGATTTTATTTTCTAGATATTGAATGTTTATAATTAAAAAGTGGTGCATAGTTATTTGTGTCTAGCATTTTGGCAATAATTTAGTTCTATAAATATTTACTCATTTGTTTAACCTCTTACAGCTACCAGTCTCTTATTGCAGTAAGTGGGATTATTCACATGCTTGGAAGATAGGCATTTGGAGAACCATGTGGAGCAGCAGGTAAAATGTCAATACTCATAAATTACTTAATCCAGGAAAGCTGTTTCATTTAAGTGTCTTGTTTACTGAGTTAATCGTGGGTGTACTGTCATTTGGAGGCTTCTTTTGCATTTGGCCTCTCCTGAAAACATCAGGTCATTCCAAACCAAGTGAAGACTTATTAAAGTCTTCCAGACTTCTAATATCTGTGTTTAAGAAAACAGAGCTTTGCTATATGGCCATCAACTCTTCTAGTTGTTACCTGCATAGATCACCAACCTGTATAGCAAAGAACAACTCTTCACGTGTTTAGAAATAAGATGTTTGGTTTCACAGACGAAATCCCTTGCACAAAAGCAACAGATCTACAGTATCATAGGTCATCTTGGGGTAGTAGGGGCCCCTGCAGATCCAATTCCTCCTCAAAGTAGGACCAGCTTCAAAGTTGCATCAGGTTGCTCTGTGCTTCAGTTGTTTCCATGTTTGGAGCCTCCTGTAATTGCACGGTACAGACTTTGTTCAAATGGTTGTTCAAGTGTTTGTTTGATTGAAAATTCTTTAGAATACTGTATTGCAGAATCCAATTCCTGCCTGTTTGATGCTGTTCCTACAGTTGTGTTCACTCAAAGGAAAATCAGTTCAGTGACTCTTAGTCTTTGTGGCTTCCTGTGTAAAACAGCTGGATATTTTTGATTGGGCAATACTTAATGTAAGTGGAAGCACTTGGTAGTCTTTGAGGAATGGCTGATATTTTCAATAGAAGCATTTAAGGCCTTTTTGAAATCTTCTGTACATGTATTGCTGTGTAGGACTTTTAGGCATGCCGACAATAAAAACAGTTAAAAAGCACTGTGCACAAAACAACTCAAGGCAACATTATGTGTAATTGCAATTTTTTTCAGGGAGTTATACATAGCTGAGATAAGTTTGTGCTACAAAGTGAACAAATGATGGCCATTTCACTGTTTCAGCAGCAATACTTGTCCTCCACCTAGTTTATCTTGAGATTTCATCTTCATTATTGCTAAGGCCAGCCACAATTATTCATGTAAGGCTGTGGTTATGAGAATAAGGTTCAAGGTGATCCTGGTAGTAGCTGCTATGCCACTCTACTCCTTTTCTGTTCTTAGCTGAACAGGAGAAGAAATTCTGAGTTCAGTCCACTATCACAGGCTAATTTGCCATGGTGCTACCTTAGCTGTTAACACTGTCGAGATAGCTGTCATTTTCTGTAAATAGAGTTTGCATCCAGTCATTGTTCTTACTCATTTCACGGAAGTACTACAGAAGCTGACATTGGGCTGTAACAATGTTCTTTTATAAACTTTTTATATAATCTGGTGTCAACTTGCCTTCAGCTAAGAAATTGTCACAGGTTCTAAGTATGTCAAAGATATTTTCTCTAAATGAACAAACACAGCAGCTTCTTGGTGAACGCCTCAGTTTTGCAATAGGTAAATTACTTCTCCGCCTTCTGAAATTATAGTTTTTAAAAGTGAAGAAAATATCACAAGCCAGGAATCTGGAAAACATCATTAATTTCTGGTTGAATTTCAAGGTGTCAGGACGGTCAAGATAACCCCCTCAATAATAGTAGTAAGAACTAGAAAAGACAAGTACTTACCACCAGAAATATTCAGAAAACCCCAAACAAGAGCTGTTAGGAGATAGCTGTAGGCCCATAAATATTTGGTGTTTATCAGATTTCTTTAAAAATGGAGGAGTTCTTATGGCATTTCAGAAGAGCAGGAGAGAGATAAGACTCAGGGGAATTTTTCACTGATTATGGGGCACCTTGCCTGGGGATACTTACCTGACTGTCTAGCTTCTGTGGATCCCTTCGAAGTACTCAGGCTGTCATGGGTTCACCAACCACATAATGAAAACGCTTCAATTACTTTGAGAGGTTTTTACACCTAATCTTGTTTTTCTGAAGATTTCTTCCTTAAGTGTTCATTAAATTTTTGATTAAAAAAACCCTCAAACAGCTACTTCTAGTCTGAAAGAAGTGTCAGTGGAAGCTTCTTATGTTCTAGCAGCAGATCATTTTAAGAAGACAAAGCCAAGGGAAATCTCAAATACTAAATTTTCTGAAGAGATGTTATAATTTTTTCAGTTAATTTTAAAGTTTTTGTCCATACTACATTTTTCTGCCATCATGATCAGAACAGACATTTGATGCTTACTATTTTAAAAGTGTTGATCAGTTGCCACAAGTCAAACATAGTTATCATTGCCATCTTTTGTCAAGTAAAAGGTCCCAAATACTTTTCTTCTTGTGACTCATTTGTGTATATACCTATTTTAAAGATTCAGCTTCCTTAAATTGGCAACAAATAACATGTTAACAAGATTGTTTGAATGTCTCCACATAGTAAATGCTAAAGAACCTTGAGTAAGGTTGATGCAGCTTAAAAAAATTTTTTCTAAAAAATGATATGAATATTTGTTGAGTACTATGGTATCATCTAAGGCTTGCTGAACATGATCTATATCATCCATCATGTTCAAGCCATGTCAAGTACACCATGGCACTGCTGTAGATATTAACAATGTAGCACTGTAAACAGCATCACTGCATGCTTTCAATTCTCTGTGGTATATTAATTAATACTTCTGAGAAAAGATGAACAGCTGTGTCAGGGACTTACCCAAATGTTTATTGATATCCAAAGAAGGAAAAATTGCTATTGATTTGTATGCGTATTGGATGAGACCTTTAATAAATGCTAATAGAAACTGTTAAGTCTGTTAAGATTTGCTTTGCTTGCTTTATATGATCAAAAGGAGATTTTCTCTGCCAGCAATATAAATCAGGCTTATGCGTAGAGTTAGACACAGGCAGCGTAGATACTGCTATGCTGCCACATGTTTAGGAACTTCAATAGATGAATATAGTGTTGCCAAAAACTTACATCTGCCCAAGCTAAGAAAGCATTCAAAAATGAAGAAACATCCACATCAGTGAAATGCTGATGAGCAGGAATCTAACTATGTTGAAACAGTGTTTCGCAGGGCAGTGGAATGTGAGAAGTAATTTTATGAAGCTGTGTATATTTACAGTAACATACTTCTGAACTGCTGGTGTATTACCTAATTCTTGTTAATATGTTTACTGCACTCTGCAGTGAAAGAGAAAGGCCACACAATCCATGCAACACTTTTTACCCTATTCTTTTATGGATGTGCAATGGAGTAAAAAAATCAAAGGTACACGAGTATGAGTGTTCAAAGGGTGTTCAGTGAACTTAGGAGACAGTAGGTGTTGGTTACAGTGGTGTGGCAAGCATATTAGAAACCCTTTGTTTGTGCAATTAACTTGACATCTCCCTGTAGTATGAAATATGGACAGTTTCTCAGGAGTTTGTATTGCTTTACTTTGAAGAAGTGATAAATTACTTGAACAGAAGTCACTCACCAAACTTCAAAGTAGCAACAAAATTTTAAAAGGGATATTATTTTTGGTTCTCAAGATTTTAGTCGGTCTCTATTAGCAGAGATCAAGGGACAATTTATTCAGCTTCGGCCTAAAACTTTCTCTGGAGCATCTGAGGTTTCTCACCACCTACAGGAGACATTTACTGTTAGATGGACTAGAGGGATGATTTGATAAATGGTGTCCTTCTGTGTATCTGCATTGAACGGGAAACTAGATGGGTAGGAGAAAGGAAGACATTTCCATGTCTCTAAGAGCTAAGTGAAATACTGCAAAATAAAAGGTTCTTTATATATTCCTTTTCACTTACAAAGGAATTAACCATGTTTACAGTTTCGTGTATCTTACCCACATGCTGAAGAATGTTTCTAAGAACATTGACTCAAAAAAAAAGTTAAGTTTCATCTCTGTCTCTTCACAGACGAAAAACCTGATGCAGGAATATTGGGCACAGAGCTCTTTCAAGTGCTGACACAGCAAAGTGCATACACTTTGACCTACTGGATAAATAAGAATGTGGCAATTTGTCTGTGACCAGTTAAAAAGTCTTAAGTCTATTCGTCATCAACAACAGCATAGTGTTTGTCTGATTCCTTCACTAATTCTAATTTCAACTAATTCTATTTCACATATACTGAAGTGAGAGCTATATTTAAGACTATGCTTAGGCACTGGATAGAGAGGATAAAAGCACACTTTTCATACAAGACTCAAACTAATTTCTGACAGAGAAATAAAGCTGAGAAGGTATACACTGAGGTAAATATTGAAATTATAGAGATTTACTGAAACAAATTGGTACATCCTGTCATTTACTGCCAGTAAAGGTTCTTTTTGGCTTAAAAAAATATTTTCCAGTTGGCTGCAGTGTTTAATAATGACATAAGATGCTAAAGCGTGAGATGTTCATATACATATTCCCCACATAAGATAAAAGCAATAGTGTTGATAGTGACCTGTTCTGCTAGACAATCAGGAGCAACACAGAAATATGAAGGCATAAATTCAGAACTGTTCGACATGCACAATCAGTAGCCGTTGAATTCTGAGCGCTGTACGAGCAAATAATGCATCTGCAGAACTACACTATTCGGAGATGACTGTCACCAGTAGCAGGTGGAGGAAGCCAAGGTTTCCTACAAGAATAGGACAGTAGTTTGGTGTTTCCCTGATGACTGCATGGTAATGTTGAAAAAATGAAAGAAGTTGTGTCCGACTTGGGTACCTCATGTACTGCCAGGCAGTTCACCCAAAGGAAAAAACCAATTTTGCTGACAGCCTAGGGAAAGCTTCTCTGACCAGTGCAGGTGCAAGCAGTCTATTGATGGCACCACTGAGGTGCTTCTCATGAGAGTTTGAGGGACAGTTAGTAAAATGTGATTTTCCTGTCACCATATGGTTTGGGAGTTTTTCTCATTAGGAAGAAACTGGCTTAAGCTTCATAAGAATTCTCTTTCAGAAATCCTTCTGACTGATCCAAATGTCAGGGGGTATCTTATACCTCTTAGGCATTACAATACCTTTGTAGAATAGATTAGGAAATCAAGCCCTTGCAGTTTCTCTAGCATGGCTATTTTATTCTCTATTTCTTAAGCCCTGTATTATTTTTTTTTCTGTGCTTTTTACAATAAAGAATTTGCTGCTCCATGATGTGAAGAATGACTCCTTTGTCTCTTCCCCTCTGTTTTGTTCTTGGGCTGAGCTGCTAAAATGTGCTTTCATATGTTGACGAGCTCATGGATTTGATGCCTTAAATAAGGGAAAAAAGAGAAATAGGCTGATGAACTTGATTACACTGAAAAATCAAGATAGACAATTTAATTTAAAGTTTCCATCATTACAGATTCATTGGAAATACTGCTGATCATAATGAATTTGTTTACTATTCATGGGATGCTACATACATTTCCATAGATTATACTCTTGTGAGATATAGCCTCACTTAACCATTGGCTATTCCTACTGAGTGAATTAGAGTAAACAGTTTTATCAAATGGTGAATTCCATCTATTGCCAAGTGTTCAGGGTACAATTGTTATGCTTGACTAGCCAGATATTTAGCTTTTCTCTGCTACAGAAGTGACTGACCTCTTGCATAAACATGTGTAATTTACCTCAGGATTACAGCTAATCAGGAGGCTTCTGCATGATGCTTTTGCTCCCCTCCTCCCCCCCTGGTATTTTTCTTAGTAATTTTGTCTGTATTAAAAAATATGAGGGCAACCTTACACAAATGTTTAGGGAGTCTTTGTAAGCATCATTAAAGGCTATACTTACTCAGATGCTTTCTATCTTATTTCCACCCAGCAGTACCATGAATTCATGTTGCTAGCCCACTACACAAACATTCCATGAAAACTCAACGCAGCATCTTATAGCAAGTCACACACTGATAATTCTCTGTCTGTGTAAGATCATGTGTTTTCTCTACCCTGGCATATGTTCATAGGTGTCTCATATGTTAAGATTTAGTAGTACAAGCACACTCTTTCAGGAGTCAAAAATGAAACCATTTTTCTCCCTTGAAAAGTTTTTCCTTATCTGAAAGCTGTAAGCTCCCACAAATTCTCCAAGCCCATTGCAGTGAGAGATAGATCTACAGAAGAAGACTAATAGCAGCAAATGAAGAGTAACTGTAAATGGTCTAACTGTTGTGAGGCCTGCTTTTGCAGTCCTGGGCCTGTGGAATATTTACTTCTAAGAGGAACCCACCACTTTCTTTGCAGTATACTCCTACTTATAGACAGCAAAGGTTGAACATATAACTTTAAATTTTTATCCTGAGTGTTGTAATTCAAGAAGGATTAAAAAAGAGCTCCTCCTCTGCAACCTGACTATATAAACTATAACGATGACAATGCTGAGTGTCAAGAACATACTTATTTGTCTATACACTTGAAATACACAGCCTATCCATGTGTATACTCTGCCGCCCACTGCTGCTAAGTACTCTGCAGAACTGCAGAGAGTGGGAATTCTGCTGCTAACTGTACTAGTGCTGCCAGCAATAATCCTACTGATACCAAAGCATAAGTTAAAATACGACCACTATTTCAGCTGCAAGTGGTGGCATTGTCAGCCTGGCTGAAACTTACTTCATCAATGTCCCCAAAAGTTAGCTAGGTTTCAACTAAATAAACGCCACGTCCTCAAAAAGGATAGTGAGAACTGCCCAGATGCTACAATTGACCTGTTGCAGAGACATGGGCTATTAAAACCCTGAAACCACATTAACAACAGTTCTGTGGCTCTTTTCCTTATATCTCAATACCTGACCACTGTTGTCTAATTTCTTCATGGTATATATAAATGAGAAACTCCAGCAGCAATCCCTGATGCACTGCAAAACACAGCAACTAATTTGGGTTTGTTTGGCTCTTCTACTGAGTCTCTCTTCCATTTTCTACATATCATTGCAGAGTGCTATCATACACACAAAACATTTTGTCAAGCTTGAGCAGTCAGTCAGCAAACATGGATAACTTAGGACAGATGTTCTCCTAGAACTGGAACAAACTTGCATAGCAATGGTAGCAACCTACCACTCTCTCCTTCAAGGAGTTAGCATAATGCAACCAGGAATGTGTATCACTCACTGGCCCCAGTTTTCACAAAGTCAACTGCTTAAACATTCACATATTGTGCTGTAGACAATCCTGCTGTGAAAGTCAAATTATCGGATTAAACATCAAGGCAATGTTGGAGAGGCTGCTTGAGATTAGTAGTCACCAGCACACACTGAACTTTAACACATACCCGTCTCATCATGGTTATGACTGATCCCAGCTAAATAGGGAGCTTTATGAATACAACTTGGCAAGATGATACTTGATGGTTTGATGGGGTTTTGGGTATTCTGCTAACTAGAGGACATGACTTTGTAGTCCAAATCAGCATTGCACCAGCCATTCATAGCACTCAAATTTTTCATAGGCAGATTTTGTTTTATAAGAAACACTATTTTGTTTTTTTGTTTGTGGGTTTTTATGTTTTTCTTTGTTTGTTTGGTTGGTTGGTTGGGAGTGGCATCACAGATAGCCATTAAAAAACTGGATATTAAGAAAGCTGAAGGAATTTTTTTATTACTGTAAGTTCACTTTGAACTGCGTGTGACTTCAGTTACCTGTGGTAGAAATCTCACATCTAGATAATAGAATAGGTGAGGTATGTAATTCAGATTCCCAAAAACACATATTGAAGCTGTATGTGCAAATGGGATGTGGGTAAATGACTCACACAGAACAGAGAGATAAATCAACACAGAGTTTGTCAGGAGCAGAAATCCTTAGATCTTTAAGAGAAAACTCAGGAAAGTGAAACGGAACATTATACACACAGGAAAAGCTATGATGGGGAAGTTTAGGTTAGGTATTAGGAAGAGGTTATTTACTAAGGATGGTCAGGCACTGGAACAGGCTCCTCAAGGAAGGGGTCACAGCAATGACCTTGACCGAGTTCAAGAAACATCTGGACAATTCTCTCAGCCACATGCTGTGACTTGGCTGGCTGTGTGGAGCCAGGAGTTGAACTTGATGAGCCTTATGGATTCCTTCTAACTCAGGAGATTTTATGATTCTACAAAAGAACCCTCAAAACAACCGCTCCCAAAACCAACTCTGCAACAAAACCCCTCACAGAGGAAAAATGTGTTGGTCTTACAGAACTCACATATACAAGCCAGGATATACATGGATGGACAGCCTTTTCTAGGCCCTAAATATTGTCTGACATCCCAACGATTATTCATATTGAGATGTGAACTTTAATACCAAGCCCTTAAGTATTAGTCCCATGAAGGGCTTGCACAGGCCCAGTCATTCCCATATTCCAAAGTAATTTTGTTAGTGCCATCTTTCTGGATGTGTGGATGAAGTGTTAAAGAAGTGTTTAACTCATTTTCAGATCAATTTTTTTCCTGTTAAAATAATGCCATAGATTAGCTTATGTTTTTATTACATTTTATTTACATACAGAGTTATGAAGCAAGGAGTCAATTTTGTTTGCAGTCAGCATTTACTGCTGACTTTTAATTAACTTCCATCCATAATTTTAATACAATTCTTTCGCTGAATAATATTTCAATTCTACAATAGCTGAAAGTACAGCCAATATAGCATAGAGGGAGAAAAAAAATGGCCCTACATTCCCAAACCACTGTATTTGCAGCAGCTCTCTGCCAAGAGACTTTCCAAAGCAGTCAAACAATAAATTCATTAGAATGCCAAAATGGGACATCAGGGGCCAAACCTTCATCCCATTGAAATCAGTTGCTGATTTACTGAATAGTGGTAGTATTTGGTGCTTAAAACTATTCAAATATCTTTGGTTTAAGCAAAATAACGGACCACTACTGAAAATCTAACTTTCATTAAATTTTCTATGCACTTAGATCTCCGTATGAATTGGGGAATAGGTTTTGTTTGAACTGAATACTACTTTTGTTTGATTTTAAAAATGATTTTTAACGTTGTATTCTCTGCAGATTTTCTATTATTCTCAGGGAACAAAAGTGCAGCTGGTAAACTCCCATATACATATATATGCTCCCTTGGAGACCAGGTAGCCAAGTGGATAACAGCCCTACTTCTTATTTCAAAGGTTGCAGGTTCAACTTTACTAAAACTCTGCTTTAATTAAACTTTCTATTTGCTTCTCCATAATCTATGACATATAAAAGTGTACTCTGGTTGAAAAAATGATTATTTACACTTAGAGTTAGATGGACTCCATTACTTTGTGCGCAACAGAGGGAAGGAAAGATTAGGAACAGTTAGCACAGACATGTCTTTATCTAGGCACAAAACTGCAAAATTGTTCAATAAGAACTGGGCAATTTTCCACTTCCTAAACTGTGTTTTTGTTCAAAAAGAAGACTCTCAACAAGGGCTCTGTACTTCTATACTGTTTTAAAGCATCTATGGCCAGGAATGCTGAAAATAGCATGATACAGAATGAAAGAATTCATATCTACCTGCAAGTGCTCTGATACTGAAGACTGGAGTTGCTGAGAGGACCATCAGAAGGAGGGAAAACATCTTATAGAGCAGTTTCAAATTGCTGGTGTTTAATGGGATGGTGGTGGTTCAGCCTCAGTCAGTGGTTGAGAACCACACACCTCTTGCTCACTGACAGAGCAGAAACAGACAGAGCCTCCATGGATTGGGATAAAGACAGTTTACTGACAAAAGCACCGTGAAAGGGGAACAATAACAGCTCATGGCAAGATTCACTTACACCCAGTGATAACACAGAGTACTTTGGGACCCAACAGTAACACAGTACTGCCCAACACAACAACTGACCCAACACCCCAGCCACATTCAGACTGCTCCAGAGGAACCCAGGAGCAGCCCTCCCTGACTAGGACCTTTTATGGGGGAGTGATGTCAGGTGGTGTGGAAACAGCCTGGGCTGACTCAGCTCATCTTTGCTGGCTGCTTGGGGAAGTTGACTCTCTCCTGGCCAGAACCAGAACAAAGGACACTGTGAGAAATCCCTGCATTTGGTCAGAAGTGAATACCCAAAACTCCATGCATCTTAACAATCTTTGGGAAAAGGCTAGGTCTGTGGCAGATGGCAGCAGGCAAACACTGCTATTTGGTCCTGTGATTAACTTGTTCCCATAGAGGAAAAGGGGTGCCAAACACAGTTATATATGTGCAATTTCTGTGCATCTTGTCAAGGATGCTCAATATTCAGGCCAACTTTTCAAGCTATTTACTTCCCCTTACCTGAAGGAATGGTATATAGGGCAAAAACCAGTGCAGCTTAACATATTTCCTATCAGTGTGTTATTTTAGGAGTATGAGTGAACAAGGGAAGTAATTACTTATGAAAATAAAATAGAAAAAAAGCAAAGCGAAACTGGCTTTCACAGATTCATTTCTATGAGCCAAGGGAATAAACTTCATTTTATAAAGTATATAATAAGAAATTTTCCACAGAACAGAAAATACTCTGTTTCAACAAAGACCAGAAATTACAAGGCGGATGCATACCTCCTTGCTGAGTATTCATCAACAGACAGATGTTTTCTGTGGTCTGAGACATGCTCTCAGTGGAGAAAACAGCCTGTCAAAAATTATAAAGATGCAGTGTATTTGCAACTGCATGGGAAAGTGATGCGTCTCTATGCAGACTGGAGGTGAAGCAAATGAGTATTACCCACTTCATTGAGAGAATGAGGACTGATACAGAGTTCAATTAACCTACGTTAACATTCAGACAGAATCTGCCTAGTACAGCTACCGCTTCTCTAATTAAGAGAAAACAATCTGACCCAGAACTTACCATGTGCAAAAAAGATTGAAATGATCAGTCAATCAATTTGGCCATCTAATGAGTTTCTTTAAAAGGGTGGCTGGCTAAATGGTGGAGTCAAATATGCAAAGTTAAAAATAAGAACCTTAAGACATTGATTATCTGAAGCTCTGGATTATTATCTGAATTATCTGGATGCAAGTGAAGTTTTGAGGAAACTTGCACCGGTTTGCGTGGCCAATACCCCACATTTCTGAAGGTCAAGGCTGTTTTGTTGATTTTTGTGAGACTTGAAATGAATCAAACCAGTACCTGTTAGTATTAGGTTATGATGACTTTTCTTGTACTCTATATGCTATGTAAACCTGTATGATTTTAAACAACTTGATTTGTTTTTTTTTAAGTTTTGGAAATAGGGGCATTTTAAAATAGACCTCATTTAAGAAGCAGCCAAGTCTTACAGTTTGTATTTATCTTAGCTGCTTGAATAGAGGTCTTTATTTTAGTAATGTATATGTTTTGCAACTATGTGCATGATTGTTTTACATGTTAGATGCTTAATGCCTGTTCCTCTTTCACACTTTATAAGATTAGGTCCAAAGCTAAAATACTGTAATCATTAAATATTCTGTGATAGTTTAGAAGGAATTAGTCATAGACTTTTTCCTTTCTCTATTATTACCCTAAAAATTTTTTCAGAAACAATCTCAGATTTGTCTTCTTTGACCAGGCTGGCTAAGTCACTCATTAGGATATGAAGCATTTTAATAATATGGAATAATCTTAATTTACCATTTATAGTCCAGAACCATCTGCACTGAAATAGGCTGTTGCAAGTTATAGCTTTGCATCGTGAAAGTCTACCCGTTACCTTGGTTCGAGAGCTATAATGATTTAAATCAACTGGGTCTATTCATTTTAAGACAAGGTGGTAACATGGCTTGCTCCAGAAAGCAGGGAGCAGGATGAGACCTGACCTCCCAAGAAAGTGTAGTGAAGATGACTAGCAAATGCTAAGTAGGTCTTGCATGTGGAGGAGCCACTGGGTGCATCCTGACTACATCTATTCAGTGTAGGACCACAAGTCCTTACCAGTCCTACATCGTGTTCAAGTAAGGTGAGGACCAGGACCGGGCTACAAGTACAGGGGATTGCCAACAAGCCGCAGGATTACATGAAAGGCTCTTCTCTTCTAACCACACACAACACAGCAATTTGTATGTCATATGAATCTTGAAATTTTTATTAGCTAATTATCTCTACTTCTTGGATCATAAAATTTTACTCTTACAAGTAGTTTAATTTTGGCTGTTTTTCCGATGCCTATTAAAGTCAGGACAAGAACATCCCACCTGTTTAAATTTTTGCTTGCTTATAGAGTAATTTTGGCTCTTAAAGATTACATCCTGAACTCCTACCCATTCTTTACTTCTTCCAGAATTAAATTAGGAACAGACATATTTTAAAGTGTTTCGAATACTGGAGACCTCAGCTGCTTTGGAGAACTCTAGCCACACCCGTCCCAGGCAGTCATCAAGAAAAGGGCATTTCAAAATGCAGAAGCAACTTCTACACCAGATGCTGGATTCTGTGGTGGTTTATTTTTGTTACTGCCCTTTTCTGGGTCACCAGTTTCCCAAGTCAGACCCTAATATTAATAATGTGCCAAATGCATGTGTCAGGTGCAACTCATGCATGCTGGAAGATATAGAGGCAGTTCAGAATGCATTGTCCACTTGTACAGGACACCCATAAATCCAAAGATTTGGTTAGGCTCAGTCATGGTGCAAACAAGGAGAATAAAAATTTCTGGCACTGGCCCTGCCAATCACAGTTTAGGTTTTAACACTACCAAAAGCAGGCAACTTTGAAGACACTTTTTTTCCCCCAATGTGTAGGCTCTCATGTTAATGTGAAACATGTGGAGTATATATTTGTAGTGGTTTTGGCTTCAGACCGCCTGACCAAAAGCCAAGGATTTATTGTTTGTTTTTTCGTTTAAACAAAAGTCTCCTACCACTTTTTCCAGAACAGACCCAAAACAGTGACAGATAACTGTGCTGGACAGTGAGTATATGTGTGTATGCATGGGATGACAGGAAAAATAAATTTACATGACAGCATATATCAGCATCTGCATTTTCTACAGTGCTTATTGACTCACACAGTGAATAATTCTAAACCTAGCTTTGAACATAGTCCTTTAAGATACCAACTTGTTCATGCTTCAGAAACATTAAGGTTTCCTCCTGTCCAGTTATACAATAATGAGTTATGAGATGCTCACAGACATGCATGAAAGAAGAAGGGAAAAAAAAAGATTAAAAAGATTTGCCTGATGTTCAGGTCTGATCCGGACTGCCTGGGTTTCACAGCGTTTGCCAGGATACTGGGTTAGAAAGCAACTTGTCAAATGTCTGCTGCTGGAGAGGCAGCAGCAGCTGCTGTGTGATTCATGCTGGGGGCTGGGGGTTGACATCCTGTGTCTCCTCAGACCCTCTCCTCCCAGACCAGCCCTAGGACCTTTCTCCTGGCACTTCCTTGCCACAGACTTAGAAGGAGCTGGGTGTTCCACCACTGGTCAGGAGAGGGCAAAACTGTGCTGGGACCAGACACAACTTTAAGAGGAATCACATTTGCTTTTCTGCTTCAGGACCAAACGTCTGTGAGTGGCAGGAAGCACTAAGGCAGTTTTCACCTCCCTCAGAGATCCTTGCTGTCATTTAACTTAATAAACTGACACAATGACACATAAAGTGTTTTGAAGTTGCTTTGGAGAATGGACTCTAGCTCTGCAATGGGTCTTAGGCTGGAAATGAGAAAGTTTTGTTGTTAAGGACAGTCAGTGCTCAGTTGCTTTTCCTCACTCTATTGCAAGCACAATATGTATGTTCTTTACATGAGCATAGCCATGGATTATTTTATTCATTTCCTGAATGGAAGGGAAATTTAAACCACATTTGGCTCAAAAGCATATAACTGTTGGTACATCTGGAAACAAAAATGAAGACCACCTCAAAGAGCTCCAAAAAAAGTGTGAAGGAAATGAACTTTATCCTATGATAATCAGAAAGGATATCACAGGACATACTGAAGAATTAATGAAACACACTTCAAGAACCAAGGCTGTGTGACAGGAGGGTGGTTATAACCAGGTTTCCTCAGTAAAATATTAAAGGCCATTTCTCCCTGCTCATTTACTTTGACTTACTACAGAGCACTTTAGGAAGGGTAAGAAACTAATAGGTAGTGAAGAGGCTGTGACTTCAGAGTGCAGTAGAGGGTGACAGCATGAAAGTTCTACTGAAAAAATCTGGTCAGAAAGTGTAAATCAAAAAAGGTTGCCCCGGAAACAGGCATTTCAGGAGACATGACATCTTTCAAACAGCATTTCATAGATCAGCATTTGTTGTAGAAACAGAATTGTTTTAAAAATATCAAAATGGCATATTGCACCATTTTATTTATTTTTACTTTGAAAAGGCTTTCAGTGATGTTAAAATATTGCAATGTTTATACAAATATTTTGAGGATTGGAATGCGACCACAGCCTTTTTACCAAAACAATTTTCCCTCACAGATGAACCTTATGGATCGTTTCTGAATGCTGACTTTTTCTTCCCACTCCCTATTAAAAAAAAAAAAAAATTGTGTGGAAATTCATTCTTTAACAAGTTCTTCTATGTGATTTAGTTGCTTGTCTTAAATACATACTGTGTTCTAAATGTAAATACATCCAGACCATACCCTGCTGCTCATCAACTACCCAGATAGAAACTGATCACAGAAAAAGTTCCCAGATAAGCAGCAAGGCTTAGTCATGCTTGTCCAGGTCTTAGGTGACTTTGAAGTGGGGCTGAGTCATCAAAACACTCAACTGAAAACACAAGTACATAGTGAGGGAACTGCTTCATTCTTCAACTACAGTTGAGCATGGGCAGCTTCGTCGCTGTTCAGAAAATCAAAGGACAATTCCACCTCTCCTTCAGGCGTGGTCCTTCCCAATACTCACCTGAGATGAACTAGATGATCACCAGACCTGCTAGAGGGCTGTGCACTGCCTATGAAGGCAGAACACACAAAAATTAAGTTCACCTGAATAACTTGCCCCAAAGCCGTCATTATTGTGAATATTAACCATTTCTTCTTATCCCCACATTATAATGATCAGAATATAATGCTGAAATAGATGAATGATAAATCCATGATAAATACAGAGCCTTAAAAGTGCTGAAATCTCCTGAAAATGTAAACCAGATTTTTTTTTAAAGTAATAAAAATCATACAACATAGCACCTGCGCGGTTCACTTTTTTAGCTCAGGAGCAAGAATATTTTTACAATAATGCTTTGGGAACACAGCAGATTAAGGATAGGAAAGAAGTGGATGTTCACTCAAAGAATTGTGGTATGACTATTTTTTTCTCCTAAAGTGTACTTGCTGCTCTAAGAATGACCAAACTAGAGAATAATACACAAATCACTGAACCTCTCGCTCACTTGGCCTGGAACAAATACTTAATTCTCCATTTCAGGCAGGACATCTCCAGATTTTTTTAAGTCCTGAGCTGTATAGAAATGTTGGAAGACACTTTTGGTAATCTTTGCTGTATTGACGTTTGTTGAATTACCTTGGGGTTCCTTAGGTTATCTTTTAATTTGTAATGGGTGAACTATGCTAGATTTAGAGATCTGTATGGCACATAAGAGTTCTGAAATGGTGAAAATATTTTCTGAGCAACTTTGTTGACTGCAAGATACATAAAGGAACATTCAAGAGGGTGAATTTGGTATGGCGGCATTGATCACAGTAAGTGACACTGTGAAAGAGCCATAAATGTAAATCCTATGTATTATTGCTTAATTGCATTACCTATTATGACACTTCAGTTATTTTGAATTTAGTTTCAGTAAATATATGAGATTCTAGTTCTTCATTCATTGGTAATTCAGTTGAATAAGGGAAGCATAGAAGAGTGAAAAAGACATAGAACAGTCTAGGAATATTCTGGAATAAAAAAGCTAGCTGTAAGAGCAATATACTTTAAAATCAACTATTTTATATTTGACCAGAACTAGAAAATAATCTTCCTAAACTTGGAGCCTTAGCTCCCCAGAGGAATAATTAGTCGGATGTTTTTAACTAGAAGGTTTTACATTATATCACAGCAGTTTAACAGATCACTCTGTTTAGGATTGACGTTGCCTATTCCTAATTTGTCTTGAAGGAAGAAATTGTTGGGGTTTTTTTTGCTGGATTTCCCACACCTTCCCCACCCCCCTGTTTGTTTTTTTTTTGGTGTGGTGTTTTGTTTTGTTTTTGGTTTGTTTTAAAACCATCATAAATAGGACTGTTTGAAGCTACCCAGGAGGTATAGGATATTAGGAGTCCTCCTACAAACACAAGTGAGGACAAAAATGATGTGAAACAGAGACAGTGCAGTATGTGAACATGATCCTGGTGATCACTGAGAGTATTGTACCACAGTGCATGCCCATAGAGGTGGGCTGGGTACAGAAGAGCTCCCCAGCCTCCCCTCCCAGAAGCTGCTCCAGGTGGCAGGTCCTGCTCCTGATCTTTCAAGTGCTAGTAATAAATATGGTGAGACATGTCAAAGGACAGTGAGTGAGATGTGGGTCTGGGAGCCAAAGCCTCCTGAGCCACCTTGATGCTGCAATACAGGTGTGCTGGTATGTGGACACACTGTCCCGTCTGTGTTTCAGTTCCTACAAATGCAGCAACTGGAAGAAACTACCCAGCTGAAACTCCCAGCCTTCTATCAGGGCGTCCTGTTCACACTTGCTGCTGTTACTGACATAGTCCCTACACCCATGATACTCTTCTTCTGGCATCCCTTGTCTGTGACTTCTTTAAAAGGGAATCCTTTAGAGGACTGACTTTTACAATTGCTGCTCCCACTCCCAGCTCTCAGCATTTCATCAGCCAGCAGTTATAATTTCTTCCATAAATCTGCAAGCTACTCCTACACTACTCCTATTGTCTCACAGTTTCTGCAACTGCCCAATGCCCCACAGCTCTGAGCACTGACCACACTGACCATTCAACATGCAGGATGCGAAGCACACCACAAAGGGCCATGACCTTAGAAGGGAATTATTTTCCTGTAAGTACAGCCTTTCATAAATGGGTTAAGAGTCTAATGGGTAAACAGAGGTCCTGGCCCTGGAGATGTGTTTTAAAATCTTTGGGAAGGCTGTTTATCAGAGGTTGAGAGGAATTTCATGGTGGCCTTACAGTAAATCAAATGATCCCTCTCCCTGTACTCTCATTTGTGGTTTAAATCCTTTACAATAAGCCTGTTCTTGAGGCAGAAAAAGGTGGTTGGCTTGTTGAAGGATAAAACTCAAAGCTCTTTTATGGACAAAACTTCAGAGGAAATATGGTAAAAGGGCTAAGACTGACCTGCACTCAGAAATATGAGATAAAACTGGAAGGTGCAGTCCAAGTTGACTTGTAATCAGCTCAGTCAGACAGTGAGTACAGCCTTCATTTGAAAAGGTGCAAAATGGTACAAAAACCCACGAATAGTGACCCAGAATATTGGCTGTGTTGCAGCAGCTTCATGCTGACAGACCAGCATGTGGGAACCATAAATCCAGACTTGGAGAGCTCTGTCTGTGAAATCACATCCTCAGGTGATGCTGGCCTCACACACTGCCTTGCAGAACATCTTTCTTCCAGCTGCTGAGAGAGCCAAAGAAAAGACAAATCTGGATTGCTTCTGTGGCCTTTGGAGGCTCTGGGCACTGACACTAAGACAAGATGCTGTGTGTCTTCTCTGCCCTGCTTGGGGCTGAAGGTGAGCAGCCAGGCAGTGTCATTGCTGAGGGAAGGTAAACACAGACTGGACTCTGCCCAGAATCAATTCCAGAAAATGAAATTTTTTCTTTGGTCCAAGGAATTTACAATCACTCGGTACCATCAGCTTAGGAATGTGAGAATACAAACAACTGGCTGTGTCCCAGTGCTATGGGAGAATTACCTCTAAGAAACTGGCAATAGCAATAATGCTCTGTATCTTCTGTGACCCAGAAAAAGGGAGCACAGAACACCCCGGTCAGTGCCCAGTATCTATGTGAGATGCCAGATCAATCAGGTTACTGAGGACTGCACTTATATTAATCTCAACCTTTCCAAAACTATATTATGTGCTAACCCTTGCTTTCCAGAACTCCCCTGCGCTCCCTTGAGAGGCCTTTCCTTTCTCTATAGAAGTTGCAGTGCTTGTTTTTGCACTGACCTCAGTACTAAGTGTCCTGACTTCAGTAAAGTTGGAACATATAAGCAATGTGCCTTTTTAGCAGGCTCAGACTTCTGAGGTGTTCTACATTTGGAGCTACATGACAGAGATTTCCAACAAATGATCCAGCAAAACGAAGCAGTGCAGAAGATGAAAAAAGCCTTCATAATGTCCAAGTACTACAGATTTAATGCAGCATTTTTTGTAAAAGTAGTTAAACCTCAGCAATCTGTAAGAAAACTTGAAATAACATATTATCCATTAAGCAGTACTTTCACCTGTGCAAGCCTTTACAAGAAAAGGCTGCAGAGGAAAGTCAGAGGAATATTTTTCTTTTCCTGAGTTACGCTGAGTTGCTGATAAAGAAATTTGAACTTCAAAGCTGGATTGGACTTGGTCTAGAGAAGCACAAACCCGCTGCGAGTCCCAGCATAGGCTAGCTGTACCTCAGGGCTGAATGCGCAGGATAAGGACGTGCCATCTTACTGCAAACTCCCTTCTAAAGCAAGCAGATGGTTGCCACAGACGGAGAACAAATGGAAACTCGGTTCAGTTGACCTCCACCAGCAACTGTGGCAAATCTCTTTAATGCAGATGCTGATGGTATTGCACGTATCTGTCCCAAAAAACAAGCAGTACTCTTGTTTTGACTCAAGTGCTAGGGCCAGATGTCTCCCTTCAAATAGCCATTGCCAAAATCTCAGTCCATCCCTGAAAACTGATGCAAAGAGGACAGGCAAGGACTAACTGGGAGACATGCTGAATCTGCACCACAGGGGCTGCTGGGCATGGACTGGATCCCGGGAGCTGCATGAGCCAAGTGGTACAGGGCTACACAGAGAACAAAGTTTGGGACACTACATCCCTGCCCCACGTGGCAAATGTCACAAAGCCTCCAGTGTTTTGGGACATTTATAACTGAAGTTAGTAAAAGCTTCTGGTTGATATTTTGCACATTTTGAAATAAAGCATTCAGCAGAGCTGAAATTTATTAATTTAGAAAACTAAGCCATCTGGAATATTAGCTGCTTAATTACAGCAGAAAGAGTCATGAATGAACAATGTGAAACACTTTCTACTTTCCACTGCAGGATTCAGAGTTTACTTGAGCCTTTTTATTTCTTGGTAAAAAAAGAGAAGCATGCAAACAGTGATGTTATGCCATGCCTTCAGCTTTGTTTTCTTTTCTTCTTTTAACAAAGTAAAAACCCCAGAAAATCAAGGAACAAACCCTTCTACCCAAAACTCAAACCCTGAACTCTAAACTCCAGTCTCACTTTACAAAGCAGTGATGACAACAATCACCACATGTAGATGAGTATGGAAGAATAATAATCAAAGAAAGATGTTTTCTTTCTCAGTTTATTATTGCATTTAATATTATTTTTCCCCACCGGGTTGTAAATCACTGTCTTTCTGTGCTTTCACTCATTCTAACCATTTCTGATCCCATGTTAAAGCACAACTTGAAACAATGTGGACTTGATGAGTTTACTCTGCTTGAAACAAGGAAGCCTTTGTCTCACATGCCCTAGGCAACCTAAAACACAATACGCCTATCCTCCTTTGCCATGAGACCTTTAGTCAACATTCCCCATGGTTTATGACAACTGAACCAACAATTAGGCCTGAGGCATTCAAACATGACATTTGAAATAGAGGGTGCATTGACGTGTATGAACCCTGTAGTGTGCTGCAGTTGTCCCTGCAATATAGGTACAATGGGAAATACAGAAGTTGCTGCTACAACTAGTCATTTTTCATGGCTGCTTTTTCACTATTGATCTTTTGTGAAAGAGAGTGAAATTTAGAAATTGTTCTATGCAGCTCAAATTTTCCTGCATCACTGAGGGGGTAATTTTACCAAACATTTTTGTAAATGTCTCGCCTTTTCCACACATGATGCCACAGGGCTAGCTAATGTGCTCTTCCACAGTGTCCCAGGGCATGTCTCTGCCCTGAAGCTGTTCCCTGTTGCATGCTGATAAAGATCGAATGCTGTCTAACAGGTTTGTCCTGAAGAGAACCTGTGATACTGCAGATTCCCACAGCATGCAATGCCTGCTCCACCGAAATCCAGAAACCCCAGATGCTGGTGTTACTAGTCAGGAGTGTTTAAAGTGGACTCTGAGATGTTCTGCCACACCTCAACACATGAGGGTACCAGAAGAATGGAAGACTGAATTATGGTACAAGCAGCTAATTAAAGAGGAGGCCACAAAGCAGGATAAAACACTGTTTCTGCTCATAGTGATGTCTGGGCATATTTGAAGGTCACTTAACAAACCCTGGGGGAAGGAGATGGTGATGTTGCCATGCACTTCATGATAGCTTTGCCATGGTTGTTTTTACCATGCTGCAGCAAGGACAGCCAGTAGATGAAACAGCTCCTCTACTGGCAAGACCACACCTTGGGTGAATCACAGAATCACAGAATTGTAGGGGTTGGAAGGGACCTCGAGAGATCATCGGGTCCAACCCCCCTGCCAAAGCAGCTCCCTAGCTCATACTGCACAGATAGGCGTCCAGACGTGTCTTGAATATCTCCAGAGAAGGAGACTACACCGCCTCCCTGGGCAGCCGTTGCCTGTGGATTATCAACATCATTTGGGTGGTTACTTTTAGGAAAAATAGTTTTCAGAGTGCCAAAACTCCCCATATTATGAGACTCCAAGACTGGACGGACCACTAATAATTAGTATTAACACGTGATGGGAAGAAAACCAACAGCAGCCTACAGTTTTTATCAACTGACAGATTTACAAGAGATGGTGGTTGCTCAACATCATAGGAGCAACTGAGGCAAGGGAAAAAAGCAATAAAAGCTATTTCAGTGCAGATAGCTAATTAGTGGTAGAGCAGAAATAAATTCTGCTTTCCTTACATTTAAATAGATAGGTCACAGTGCCTTGTATCTTTTCAGGTAATAAATACCTTGGAGATCTCTCCTTTCTGCCCATTTTGTAACGTGATGACTAGTTGCGAAATCTCTCTAATATGACACATATTATGTGACGCTTTCTTCAAAGGCTCAACTTCACATTGTTCTAGCAGAGTGGCTGAAAGCTTCGGGAATATGATGACAGTGAAAAATACTTTTCCTATATTTGCGCATTGCTCAAATAGGTGAAATTTCTGTATTTTTCATATTGCAATTAGTCTCCGTTCAGATTCCAACTGTGTGCTGTTTTGAGTAAGTTGATGCAAAATGTAATTTGCACTCACCCATCTGTCCCGTTCTGGAATAGCCCGGTCAGGGGCAGGGTTCTTTTATAATTCCCAGAGTGAGATTAAGACACAAACAAGGTCAAATGCCACATCATAAGGAAGTTTATTACATCAAAATTGGCGAAAGGTACGAGAGAGAGAGTTAGAGAGAAAAGGGAAAAAAGAGAAAGAAAGGTAAAGAGTTTAAAATTACAGGAAAGTTATAGCTACCACCACTGGTTCCTGCGACGACTCGGGGGACCACTCGACTTCACTTCATGTCAGGTGGGGGAAGTTCCTTCCTTTCTTTTTCCTTCGTTCCTTCTTTTCTTCCTTTTCTTCCTTCGTTTCTTCTTTTCTTCCTTCCTTTCTTCCATGCTTCTTTTCTTCTTTTCTTTCCTTTCTTCTTTTCTTCCACTGAAGGCTGCTTTGCTCAACTTTTTATAGAGGAGAGGTGTTTGGAATTCGTAACACCTATACATATGCATAACCTGTCCCGCTTCGTATTCAAATTAGTCCGAAGAAGTCATTTCCATAAACTCCTCCCAGCTGCATCTGCGCACTGCCTCATGGTGGTGGTCGTCAGGGGGTCTTCAGGATGAAGGCCTGTAGTCTTCATCAGGCTAAACTTTTCACCTCTTCCTCCTGATGCATGCGTAGTCACCAGTATCCCAGCTGGACACTATTGCTATCAGAGGTTATCGCCTCTAACAACCTCCAAGTGCCAAATGGTCCTTCGTAATTGGCATTAAAGTTGATTTAGTCCTTGGAAATGTTTCCTCCTTAAATTCCTTGCACAAGGCTTCTATTGATTAAGACTAAGGTCTATTCTTTGTCCAGACCTTGGAAATGTAACTCCTTAAACCCCTGTCTTCAAAGCATCCTATTATTTATGGATGCTCATCCCACCATCAGTCAGAGACAGGCATCTATTGAAGGATTTACAGTTTTCGAAACTTTGTGGCTGGTACCAAGGAATTTCCTTGTTGCTGTTTTCTGTAGTTGTGCTTCCCAGCACAAAACCCTTACACCATCTGATTCAAGGGGAATCTAAAATATACTTGTCGCGCCACTTCTGCATGTTACAGTAATTCTCTCAGCACAGCTTCCTGGAGTTGAACCAAATGGCTGAAAACAGCTTGCATACAGGACTCCTACCGCAGAAGGCTAACCAAAAACTCCCTAGAAACACTGGAAAGGAAGAAAACACTAAGAAAAACAGACTGCATAGACAACGAGCATCTCTTAACTCTTCATTAGGTTGTCTTTAACAGTTCCCTGAAACAAAACAATGCCTGAGACATGGGGAGCTGTATTGCAGAAACATTTGACAGATAAAATACTTCAGCAAACAGGTATCCTGCAATGATTTGAGTTTTGTCATGGTTTGCCATGGGGTGTTCCAAGAGCTACTGAGCAAACTGGCTGACTGCTACATAAATGAACTTCACAAGCTTTTGCTCTCACTGTGCACCAGTTTATTCTTCCATTTGCTAAAGCTGTGTCTCACTCAAACGATGGATCGTTTTAATCAGTGTAAATGGGAAAACTGAGAATGCAAAGCATTGCTTAAACAGACTGTGTGCAGCAAAACACAGAGGCATGTGCTTATCTTTAAGAAGGGGAATCATTACAGTCAATTAAGCAATACTGAATTGAGTGTCTAAAGTCCAGCTCATGCTTTTATACTTGGATGGACCAAGTTGCCACTTAGGTATTTTTCACTTATCTCTCTCATGTGAGGTTTCTGCTTAAATCACCTGTGCCGTATGCATACAAATCTTGTGCTGATGAAACATGAAGCCGCTGCACTGTAGTTGCTGACAGGACCCCAGTTCTTCAGCATACTGAAACAAGTCTTGTTTTTTTCAAATCATTGTTTCTACAGGAGATGACAAAGAAAGGCAAAATAATCCCTTTGTAATGCTCAAGAGTCTCTTCGGTTTCTTAGGGTGACAAACAACTGCTGCTAAGCTGTTTTTCAGCATGTGTCATTTTGCTGGATGGTTCCCAAGCCTGAGTGGAAATCGCAGTAACAGCAGTTGAGATTTATCTGCAATAGGATTACCAGATTTCCTACTACAGCTCTTGGAGGCGGATCACTCCATTATGCTCCAGTTAAAGAGATCTGAGACCTGCTCCAGAGAGGGAAGTCTCCACTGCAGCTTCTATTTGACACGCTGCTGCCTTTGTGTTCTCACCTACTCTGCCCTCACGTGCCTCCTTTCTTTTATTCAGACACTGGCAAGGGAGCTGCTTCATCTCCTGGACCACTGTGACAGATCTTCCACCCTTGCTCCCTCCTTCCATACACTAAAGAGTTTTCTGCCTGTGACACCTGGAGAGCCATTTATTACACCTTGTCTTTTCCTGTTCCACATCTTCTTAACACATTAATTCAATGGATTTTTCCACATGTGGAAATATCATCTCTTCCTCTGGTGTTAGAGTTTATAAAGGAAAAGTATGACAGAGCAAAACTGATACTAATAAGAGAAGGGATGAAGAAGTGTCTGCAGGAAAGAAAACATAGTTCCCCTGTAGCCCTTACACTCACTCCCATCTCATCTTTTCCATGGCTTGCATGAGGTGATTAATGCAGCAGTTCAGGCATCCTTAATGCTCATGATAGCACATAGACCCCTTCACATGGCCCTTCCTTCTTCCTCCTTGGCATGCCACTAAGTGATGGGCAGCACTAGCTGTGGCCAGATCCTATTGCAAACAGTCATCCTGGCCAGCAGTCAGGTGCCAGACAAAATGGGTATGGCTATTTTCCATAATTTTCTCCCTAAAAGTGGTGGTGCCAGTACAAGGGTTCCAATTCTTTCCTTAGCTATCAAAGATATTAAATGTATGGGAGCTTCATTTCCTTAAGACCTCCTCAGTCTGTCAAATTCGGTGAAATCTGACTAAAAAGGAATGTTATTGAGAACAGTAGGGATAACGATAAGCAAAGGAGTCACATGGGCCTTCTTTTTTTCAGATCAAAAACACACCCCCACCCCTCTAAACTTCAAACTCATTTGACCTCCTGTGGGTTATTTTGGCCTTGCTCCCATAGCACCCTCTTCTGTAATTCAAAGTCACAGACCCTGCTGCCTGCATATCAGAGGTGAAATTTTATATATAAACATAATTTAACCCTTTGACATCTAGAAGGAAAAAGTTACATGCAATTTGCTAATATAAAGGAAATAATTGATGTGGAAGCCATCGAAGTGATCTTCGACCCAACTTTCCCCTTTGCACCATAATTTTATCTAATAACCAACTGCATTTTGGCATTTTAAATCTAAAATTGAATGTTGGAAGCAGGAGGAGGTCAACTGTACTTTATTGCCCTAGCAAAACCAATCACTACAGAATAATGATATGAATTTTGGTAAAGTACAACAGAAGGACGGAACCCTGTATCGTATTTAGATTAGGTGACCTTTGGCTTGCCATCAAACATTCCCACTCCACTTACTATGGCCATTTACTTAGATTTTCTTTTTGTTAAAGTGACTGCTTTTACAAACAGTCTCTGGATGATTACTTCAAGAGGTTAATTATTTATAATTCTGATGCAGAAAAAAGCAATATATTCTGAGGAAGACATACCATTAATTAACATGTGGTCTTCTTTATCACTACCTTTTTCACATTTTAATCTCATTGTCAAGGGTGTTATCATTCATTAATAACTTGGGCAAGTGAGTTTTGCCACACTCCAAAACACAACATCTGTTGACTGGAACGTAAAAAGGAATTGTACGTTATCTCTGCTTGAGTGAAAAACCCCACTTTAACACGATGTCACATATCTCAGTGGTTATTTTGGAGTTTAATTCCATATACAGTAGTCACTCAGCCTCTACTAGTGTTTTTTCTGCTATTGTATAGGCTGGTAAAGTAATTCTAAGGTAAGTTCACTCTCTGTGTTAGTTTTTGCTGTAGGGAATTGCATTATTGATATTGTTCCTTCTCCCTAAGTCACAAATCACTTATTTTCTTCAAATCTGCAAACAGATTGCTCAGACAAATCAGTCCCAAGCCACCAATTCCATCACTGATGCTGAGATAAAGTCATTGCCCTTGCATGCTGAGCCAAACAATTTGCCAGCTTGCACTTGATAGATGGTTCCCTAAAATGTTTATAAAGTTGAAAGTCTAACATTTTAGTTTCCTATATTATAAACTACCACAACATCAAATGGAACTTCTAACTCCTTAATTCTTTTACATTCAGTTCAATGAGGGTACCCAAGAAAATATTTGGACTCAGGTGGACAGCACCTTCCTTATACTCTGTAAATACTTCATGACAGGTTCAAGCCAAATATACTACTCAGGGTAGTCTTATGAACAGGTATGGAGAACTTTTTCTTTCTGGCATCTTCCTGATCTTCTCCCTGTGTCTGAACAATAAAGCTAATCTGAATGTTGATCTGTGTGGCCAAGCAGGGAAATGTCCCAGTCATGTAGTGTGGGGAAGGGGCTAGCTCTTCTCTCTCCTTTCCTATGCAGCTGTTTCCCTCAAGGTGGGGCTTTAATCCTCCGTGGAACCAGTCATGGAGTCAGCTTTTGAGGTCAGATATGAACACAGGGCTTTTGTGCATATATTATGCAAAGGAACCCATTCTGTCTTCCTTTGGTACTGATGAAGGTTTTGGTATCTGCAGGAGTAATCTAGAAGAAACTCATGAAAGAAACCCTTTTGGCTTATTCAGTCAATAATGTTTTGATCTTCCATACAGAGATTAATATTTCTACAAGTAGGTTCCAAATAGATATAAACATTTTGATTACAAGCAGGACAACAAATGCATTTTACATCTGTGTTAAGTATGGCAGAAAAGTGACAACAAAGGAGCCTAAGTAAAAAAACCCCATGCTATGTTAAGCAAGAAGTGATTAATTTCACTAATTAATACCTTAAATTTATCTAGGACATGTTATTACAGGCTCTGAATTCTCTCACTAAGCATTGTGAGCATCCTGGAGCACAGGAAGTTCCGCACCAACATGCGGAAGAACTTTTTCACAGTGAGGGTGACAGAGCACTGGAATAGTCTGCCCAGGGAGGTGGTGGAGTCTCCTTCTCTGGAGATATTCAAGTCTCGTCTGGATGCCTATCTATGTAATATGAGATAGGGAACCTGCTTTGGCAGGGGGGTTGGACCTGATGATCTCTTGAGGTCCCTTCCAACCCCTATATAAAAAAGAAATAACATTTAAAGTGTGGATAATATCTGCTTTTATAAATGAAGGAACTCAACCTAGTTTTATATATTTTCTAAATGGGGAAAACTAATGAGTTTCCATTTAGGAACAATTGACTGCAAAAAATTACAGCTGGTTTTGAGTTCTTTAAACCACAGAATTTACTTTAAATGGTTCAAAAATAAGCCAGACTGACTGAAATTCAATTAATGAAAGAATATTTCATCCATATACTAAAATCTTGGGATCTATTGTCTCCTCTGTATATTTGTGAAGCTCTCAGCAACATTTCTCAGACATAAATGATGAACCATATGCCCTTTCCAGTTTGTATCTTAATGACAATGGTGCTTGCTAGAACATACAAAGCTGAACTGATTCCCAAGTTTGAGGTTGGAAACACATTTTTTTCTGGGGTTAAGAGCCAAAGTTTTCCTCCCTCTCCCTGTCCCACTCCCCCTCTCTCTCCCTCTTCCTCTCCTTCTGTCACTTCCTTTTCCCTCCATATTCTCCATAGTTTTATTTATCGAATTTCCATTTATGTCAGTTTGTCCCACGCAGACAATTTGGCACAGATAGATGTCAAATGTGAACACCCTCACACTCTGGTCTTTCCTGTTTTTCTTCTCCTTTTACTTCAAGTAGGCTTTGTATGTGTGCATCAAAGGAATTGCACTTTAAAGCACTCCTCCAAAGGACAAGTCTCAGCCTCAGGAACACATGAGCAGTTAGAGTCTTTGAAATAATAGATTCAGAAAGCCAAAAAGGCTTGTGGCATTATGACTTGGTGAGGAAAATGGCAATATTGGTAGCATGACCCTTGAAAAATGAATTACACTCTATCTCCGGCAATCACTGCTGCTTTTCCACCCGTAATTCTATCCTGGTGAAGTGGTATATAAACATCTTCCTCTGTATGGGAGGTACCACAGTCTGGAACACAACCAGCGAATTGTGGGGGAGCTGTTTCCTGCCTATATTTCTGCAAAAGACCAGGGCGGTAATCTGTGAACTGTAAATGGGACAACAAAAAGCCTTTGTGAATTAGTGTTTATGGAAAGTGATGACCAGGAAACCTTATTCTAATGATTGTTCAATAGTCTGCACACAACTCAAGCCTGCTCCTCCGCTTTGAACTAAATAAGGACACCTTGGATGGGGTTTTGGGCAATCTGGGCTTGTGGAGGCTGTCCCTGCTCATGGCAGGGGGATTGGAACTTGATGATCTATAAGGTCCCCTCCAACCCAAACCATTCTATGATTCTGTGATAAATGCATGCCTTTTGCAAATATCATGCTGTATTTGGTTTGTGTGGCAACACTTTTTTTAGTGGGAGTTACAGGAGTGGCCTCTGTGAGAAGCTGCTAGAAGCTTCCCCTATGTCTAACAGAGCTAAACTGGCTGTTTTCAAGATGGACCCACTGCTGGCCAAGGCTGAGCCAGTTGGTGACAGTCATAGCACCTCTGGGATAATGTAATTAAGAAGGAAAAGAAAAAATGCTGCGACAGAACAACAGCAGCCAGAGATAGGGGTGAGAAGATTTGAGAGCAACATCCCTACAGACACCAAGGTCAGTGCAGAAGGAAGGGGAGGAGGTGCTCCAGGTGCTCCAGGAGCAGAGATTTCCCTGCAGACCATAGAGAAGACCATGGAAAGGCAGGATGTCCCTCTGCAGCCATTGACATCCATGGTGGAGCAGAGATCCACCTGCAGCTCATGGAAGACCCCACATGGGAACAGAGGAAGAGTGTGAGGAGATCTCCCCCTGAGGAGGAAGGACCAGCGAAGATTTGTGATGAACTGCCCCCAACACCCATTCCCTGTAGCCCTGTGCCTCTGTGGAGGGAGAAGGCAGAGAAATGGGGAGTGAAGTTGAGCCCAGGAAGAAAAGAGGGGTATGGGAAGGGTTTTTTTTTTAAGATGTGTTTTTTATTTCTGATTACTCTACCATGATTTGATTAGTAATAAATTAGACTAATTTTTCTAAGTTCAGTTTATTTTGCCTGTGACAGTAATTGGTGAATGATTTTTCTCTGTCCTTATCTCGATCCAGGAGCCTTTCATTATATTTCTCTGCCCAGTCTAGCTGAGGAGAGAATAGAGCAGCTTTGGAGGGCACCTGGCCTTCAGCCAGGGTCAACCCACCAGAGATACTATTTCCACTATGTATGAAATACACCTGACTCCTCAGTACGATCAAATATATTTTTGGAATATTTCACTTCTATTTAAAACTTTTACTTGATCCTTCATTCTGACTAAAATTTGCAGCCTGACGTTTATACCAGAGTTTTAATTAGCTCTATTTTATTTTTGGGACTTATTAAATGGATCTTTTTATACATCACAGTGCTATGGGGCTACTGCAGCTTCTCCCCAGCATGTGATAAAATATGCATCACTAAAGGCTGTAAATTACTTTTTCCACCTACCCTAACAAAATTGCAGCTTGACTTTTTTTGCTGCTGATTCTCAGAAAGGCAACTCTGTTGACTTCTGCTGATGTCAGGAGGAAGAGCTGATGCAGGCAGGACACTCTGTCTTGTCTGCCTCCTCTTACTGCTCTTTCAAAAGTTGTTTTGCTGTAGGTTACATATAAACAAACAATTTATATGTGCTTTCATTTCTAAACTATTGCTGACATTTAAGGATGAATTGTAATAAACAGGAAGGGCTATTTTTTCTTTCTCCAGTTTTTGGAGATGATTTTTCCCTCTTTTAACTGTGTGAAAAACAAAGTGATTAAATCAATCTGAAAGAATCCTAAAATTTCCTAAATAAATTTTGGGTTCATGGTCCATTTACAGTGGTCATATTTACACAGACAACCTATCCAGTTATCTCCAACAAAAGACAAAGGCTTGAATTTTCTCTATGAGGTCAAGGTTTCTGCACTGTTTTTCATGCATAGTGAAAGACCAGTGGATGATCCCTCCAGTGACACCATAGGTTGCTCTGTTACTGGGATCCCTCCAGTCTGAAGCCAGGGCTTCTTGACATGTGAAGGAAGGAACTGTTTCTTACGGACCACAGTACGGTTTCAACAGGTTAAAAGGTCAATCACTCACATTTATGTAGCTTTTGACAATACAATGATATACAGTTTCCCTCTTTCTAGTGTTTTATCTTCTTTACTTCACAGGCTGGACTGCAGTTCCTTAATTCATAGTCACCACCATTGCTTTTTATTATATGCCAGTCAATCCTTGTGCTCAGTGTGGAATCATTATTTTCCTCATAGATTTTTCTATAATTCTCCTCACTACATTATCCAAGAGCTTTGTAAGCTCTGTCTTTATCCTTATAATCTCCATCAGACAAAGTGTTGTTATTTTCCTCGTCTTAGATGGGGAGAGGTAGGTCATGGTGAAATCAAAGTGTTCAGAAGAGTGCATTAATTGTAGGTGTCCATTTTAAATGAGGGAGGAGCTGACTTTCTGAAAAGGATTAGCTTTGCTAGAGCATGTTACAAGGTGCACAACACAGATTTCATTGATTTTCCTAGCAGCGGAGAGTGCTCAACATTTCCTTAGCTCCTCTTGGCAAAAATATCCGTGGGTACTCACGACCTCTACAAGTTTTCCCATACTTGATGTCAGGTAGTCACTAGGGCATCTGTGCCTGAATTTCTCTAGAGAGTCTTTGAAGAAGGTGAGATTTAGTCATTTCATGGCAAATGAACTTTCTCTGTGTTCTCTGTGTTCCTTTCTCCACTGAAACAACATGTCCACCAGGAGATAAATGGAGGGTCTGTCCCTGCTGCTCATATCCTCTTAGGAAATGTTAATGGAAATTTCAGTATAGAATTTCTACAAGTGCCCTTGAAAACCTCCTAAGCTATTACCACAGGAAGAAGCAAAAACAGCAGCAAAATTCCATAATTAAAAGACATTTCTATTATTCACTACCACAGGGATACACATGAATAAGAAAGCACCCAACTCCAGAAACTTTTGCAAGGATTTTCTTTCCTCCGGTAAAGTAAGAACAAGGCTCACTGAAGTCTCCACTTGATTTTTTTTTCTCCTTCTTTAGCAGAGTAGATATTTTTATACTGTTTCTGAATGGACACCAAGTTAATGAGGCTAATACAAACCTGGTGGAGGATAAAACATGAACAGGGAAAAATATTTAGACTTACTTCTTAGATTTTCCCATGTTGGCATCTTGAACAGTGAAATCACTGAGTCAACTTTTCTACAGCAAAATAAAAGCTACACAGAAAATGTTATTGTTGTCTGTGTTTGTTAAGTGCTGCTGCCTGCCTCCTCCTCAATGAGGCAGGAGCTTTGTTTAAACTGTCAAATGCTCAAAAGCTCCACTCGTATCCCACAGGAAGAATATGGGGAATATTTTTCCTAAAAAGAACCCCACCTAAACAAACAAACCAAGAATCCCCCCAAAGTGTCACTACATCTCTGAAGTGCTGAAGTACTCCTAAAAAACAGTACTAAAATCCTAAAGCTGTACACTGGATTAGCATTTGGATTTGCTTTTGCTCGCAGTGGTATTTGTTTAGTGGCTATAGCAATACATTTAATGATTACAAGGCAGCCTCGAGAAGTTCTCACGATGAATTGCAAAAGATGAATGGAAAATCTGAGATAGATGGACACTAAAACCAAACAACTAACTCCCAGAAAGAGAAAAATATTTGCATAAATTTGTGGCTCTAAAGAAAGTCTGTGGAACCTGAATTTGCATAATCTAAATGATGAGAAAAGTTAAGGAAACTAAAGAGTGTTTAGACATCTTGGTGCCAGGGCTAGTTCTTAACTTGCACAAATCACTTTGTGAGAAGAAATCCCATGTGCCCTGATCCTGGAGCCAGAAAAAGCACTAAGACGGATTTCCCAGAAGAAAGAGACAAAAGGCTGCAGCCTGATGGGAAACAACAGCATAAAAAAAGACTTTGGAGGTCTGTGTAACAGTATCTAGTGGAGTCGCTGGACATTGTTCCATATTGAGGAATGGAAATACAAACCTTGATAGCTTTGATCCTTATTGCATGCTTAACAACCAATAGGTGAAGATGAGTCTGTTATAGTCTGCACTGTCATAACATTATTGCAACTGAACCACCCAGGAACTGCTGAACCCTCAATCTGACAGTAGAACTTGGACAAAGACACGGAGTTGCACATCTGCCAGAAGCAGAAGGAAGGCAGACAAGATCTGCAACCATGGCAATGTCGGCTTAGATACCCTGACACTCCTCCAGTGGCTCTCTGTCTACTGCCTTCTGCTGAATGCCAAAAACCAAGGCTGAAGTTTCCCTAGTAGCGCTCTCAAAATGGTAGCTATCCAAAGGAAGGAAAGAAAGAAGGGAAGGTCTCTTGAAGAAGAAACAGGAGATAGTTCAGAACTGCAGATTTTCTCCCCTCCCCTTTGGCCTTCAGCCTCTTTAAATTCAGGATTTATCTAGATGTAAGTACGAAAGACAGACAGCACTGGTGGCACCTAGTGAAGGGTATCACAGATTTAAAAAATCTGGAAGGTTCTTCAGCCTCTTGTCCTTCTGTATTATCTTTAAAAGTATTTCATAGTATTACAGTTCAAACATGTGAAAGAGTATGTCCTGTCAAGGTTACTCTTTCTCTGAAGCCTGCAAATGCCTAAATCACCTTACAAATAAAGTTCGTGTTTTCAAGGTGTGGTCAGCATTGAACCATATGAAGAGAAAGCATAATTCAGCAAACACCATGCTGAGTGGCTCTTTAAGATTTAGACCCTACCCAAGGAATGCTGATACTATCTTTAAACAGAATCCCTTTTCTGTCAGTACTTCATGTATGGGGTTGTGATACAAAATATGTATTGAGGCTCTTCGCTAAGGCGGTAAGTGGAAGAACTCTGCTTAAGAAAAGTCTGCTTAACTGTAGTATGCAGTTTTGCATACTACAGTATGTAGATTTTCAGTTACTTGTGTCACATGCTAAGTACCCAAAGGACTCCATGTTTTCAAAAATAAACCCAACCACTCTTGAGCAGTCTATTAAGAGAGCAATTCACAGAGATGGTGGCATGGCAGCTACCATATCAAGGAGCATACCACCTTCCTTCCTGGTTCCTTTCATGCTCTGAGTACTTGTCACCTGAGTGCCCCTATTTCACTGCTTTCAGTAGCCTCTACATTTCCCCTTCAATGGCTTTTATGGTTACTTATTTTACGATGCTTAACACTTGTTTCCTGAGCAGTAACAAGACCCTGGAAAGAAGCTATGCTCCAGGCATCTCTACAGTCTTAATACAAGCAGGGATATGTTCACAGAATCACAGAATCACTAAGTTGGAAA
Organism: Laterallus jamaicensis coturniculus; assembly: GCA_022605575.1. NCBI lineage: Eukaryota > Metazoa > Chordata > Aves > Gruiformes > Rallidae > Laterallus > Laterallus jamaicensis. The sequence goes on from JAKCOX010000010.1 coordinate 27,151,810, forward strand.
AGACCTTTAAGATCATCGAGTCCAACTCTTCCTGTCCTCTACTAAACCACATCCCTGAGAACCTCATCTACTGGTCTTTTAAATATATCCAGGGATGGTGACTCAACCCCTCCCGTGGGCAGCCTGTTCCAGGTAATGTTGTTATGTATAATGTGAAAAGGGGCAGGTCACAAGTTGTATTATTTTGTGACAGCATGTTTCTAGGAGAAAGTCTGCACTGTGTGAAGGAAGGAAACGCATTTGGTAAACAGGAGCTACTATCCCTGCTTTTACACCTAGGCTTGCCCAGATCATAGGGTTTCCTTTTACTTACACATGGAGGAAGCTTTCTTTAAAAGGTCTTATATGAAAAACCGTTTTTCATCAGGTGGAACTGGGTTAACAGAAAGTCTTTTTCCCAGTGGTGGTTATTTTACCATTGCACCAAAGCAATCTCTGCCATGTACTGCAAATTTGAAACCAGGAAGACGCAGCTGTTGACATTTGCCCAAAGGAATATTAAGAGCTGCCTGTGCTTCCAGAGAGATGTTGAGAAGGGTTTATTCACAAAAAAACCCAAGTAACTATCAAAGGTCATTTTGCAGTCTGAGATGGAATGGATTTATGCTGCTAATCTGTAGACAGGCCTGATCGGAGCGAAAACAGTGGTTACACTTCATTGCCACAGTTCTAAATGTTTTATTAAATTATTATTTTCAGCAGAAATTTAGTAATTTTTTTGTTAGCAAGCGTGGTAATTACATGACAGTTTTAATGGTAACACTGTGAATTTTCAGGGAAGGACCAAAGTTATAAAAATATGGAACCAACTATTTTTAATAGGGAAAAAGCATTGTGCGGCTTACCAATACAATAAAACTCTTGCTATTTTGATAATCAACTCTTTTTCATAAGAAAATAATAGAATGAGAGAGTAGACTGTCTCTCAAAAAAAGATCATTTCCAACCCTAAATGCTTTATGAAAAAAGGCTAAGAAAAATGATACTTTGGAGGGATAAAGGGTTACAGGGTCACATCACCCACCCACTTGAAATCGGAAAGCAAAATCAGGCTGAAACAAAATTATTTTAGCATACATGAAAGGCAGTGTGCTTAGTCTATTTTACACCTTTAAAATCAGTTAATTGGCCTGTGCGAGTTACACATCATTTATTCTGTGCAAGCCAAGGTATGTACAATTTGCAGCATAATAAATAATTTGTACTTCCACAGTATCTCCAATCAGAGGATTTCCAAGTATCTTACAAGTAACTAATGTCTTTATTTCACAATCCTGCTGTGAATAAAGTTATTACTTTTCCTCATTTGACAGGTGGAGAAATGAGATGGCTTGAATAAAGCTCACCTTTTTGCATGGGCTGCCATCCTCCACTTGCACCCTTTGTGTGGGCTCGCTGAGCAGTAGCCAGCTGCACCCTCCTGCCCCAAGGCTAATCAACACTCAGGATTTGCATGTACTTCTTATATAACTCAGTCCAATGCTTTCATCTCCATCATGCTCATTTTACCAGGTGGCAAATTTCAGACTCTGGAGACCTGTTGAATGTGCACTGATTGGCACAGGCACAGAATGCAATGTTTACAGTCACCATAATGGGATAAATGTCACAGTTATCAAGTGTCACCTTGGTGACTGCAATTACATGGCTTAGTCAAGACACAAGGCAGAAGTTAAAATTTTGGCTCTTGGTTCGAAGAATGATGCATAATGGTGCACATGGTTCAGTGAACAATCATAAAAATTACATTCAAGTACATCTGAACACTAGGCAGCTTCAAATTTGCTCTTTGGGAATTGAAACCTTTGAGAAAATATTTACTTTGCAAATACAGTTAATTTACAATGTCAAACAAGGTGACTCTTTAACATCATGGCAAACACTAGAAATTCCAGTATAATCACATCACCTCATTAAACATGAAAAATAACCTTCACACACAGGCATGTTTTGGGGTTGCCAGCAGTAGCAAAGGAAATGTAACAGAATCTGACGGGCTCAGTGAGTAGCCCTGGGGGTGTGGGGATGTAATATGGCAAGGAGCATCAGGCTTTGAGAAGGGCTGTGAAGAAAGCTATGAAGCTGGGAAAGGTAGCAAGATGAAGAAGAGGCAAATAACTTACTGAGAATCTTTGATCTAGAGGAGCCTTTATACCATTCCTGAAAGAGAAGAACTGAAGTGCCTTATTTTACAGACTATGACTTTGTTTCGATGGCTCTATATTGATTTTGACAGCATGGGAATTGCTTCCATGTTATTGATATTTAGTAAAGAGAAATATTTATGTTTATAATATTAATATATGTATTCCATGATGTTATAAAATCCATAAAGTAGCGTAAACACACACACAAAAGACCTCATGAATAACTTCAATATGCACTATTTAAAGATTATAATTTTTCCGTGACAGAAATAGAGTACTGTTTAAGTAACATTACACAAAGTCCTACCACCATCAAGTTATGTCCCTCAGCATCACCTTAAACAGAAATATTTTGATAGGACTGTTCTTTTCACAAAGATTCACTGGTCCTCCATAGCAATCCTGTCCCCACAGGATTAAATCCAAGTCTTCAGAAATACTGCAGAGTGTGCCAGAATGAATAAGGAGAGAACACAATTTTGCCCACAAGTGGACAGAAAAAGATAGTCTTGCAAAATGTATATATAGGTTGCACTCGAGAGTTAGTATGCAGAGCCTGTCTGAGCCTGCAAAACATGTCCATCCTCCCCCACAAAAATGTAACCTATTCTTGTCCACAAAGCAAAGATCCAGCCTACAGATTTGGAGAAGTAACCAGGAAGATTACTTTAGGTTAGCTGCAAAAGCAACTGGTTTCTGGCTAAAGAGTTCATATGCATTCATTTGTACGTATTTGTGTGTAAGTCACTTACTGGCCTATTCCCTTGCTCTCCAGCCATCTGTAAGAAAAATGCCATAACAGAAATAGCCTACTGTGTATTGGTTTACAATTTCAAGCCTTGTTTTGACAGGGCAGTCAGCTAAAACTACTCTTTCAAGAAAAGCGGAAATCTGACTTACTTGTCATGCAGAGAAAACCAAAGGGACTCCTCTGCAGCACAAGAGTCCAAGCGCACAAGATAAAGTCTGCCATCATTAGAGGGTTCATGCTGCATTGAATATTAATCAGCTATTGGATATTGTGTAGTCTACGTAAAATAGCACAAAAAAACTCTTTCCAGGTAAGAAGGAAATAAAGTTAGACCTCAGATTATATAAAGACTGTAACAGTAGATTTTTTCCTGCATGAAAGCTTCCTGGTTAATGGTTTCATTTACAGTTATGCACATTTCATGCAACACCATAAGACACTTTCTCCTCATTGTTCTTGAGAGTGGTCTGTCTTTTTCACATTGTTTTCAACCTTGTTTTCGAGACAGCTATTCCGACACTGCAACTGTCTATGCTCCATACACTGGTCTCTGTTTGCACAGCTATGAAAATCACTTTTGTGAGTTATGTTACTTAGCTGCATTTTCATCCTTTAATAAAAATGTTGCATTTAGAAAGAAATGATTAGAAGAATTTTTTCCTCAAAGTGTCAAAATGTTTTACTAGAAGCCTGTTCTGCTTTTCACATTGCTGCTTCTCTCCTTTGTTTTGTACTGTATTACTAAATTTCATTTCTTTGTTGTGTAATACCATTAAACTTGCTCAATAAATTTTTATCTCATGAAAAAAAATCAACTTTCTGGTTTACCCAAGGTGATAAAGAATGTACCAGATAATTTACCAGGCTATAAAATTTTAAAAAGTTGAAAATGCTCATTGTGGAAAGTTAGGTTAGTGCAGAGCTACCAAGGAGAAAGGGATTAGGGTTTTTAGCAGTAACTCCCAAAAATATTCTTACATTTCAGAGTTTTCTGGGATTTTTATTAGTAATATTGCTCTGTATGGTCAAATATAAGAAGCAAAAGCACAAACACTCTTAAGGTCTTTGCATCCTCTGAACAGCATAACAGGAAAAGAAATGATGAGCACAAAGAAAAAAACAGAAAGGCAAAGTTTCTAATGTGAATCATTCAAACTGAGAAAGTAAGAGAGAGCAGCTTGAAAAAAACACATGTGAGACCATAGGTGGGTTTTACACCTCATGCTTGGAGGAATCTTCCATAGAAATCAGCTTTTGAGAGTGGAAGTAAACAGAAGTTACACGTGGAGATAAAGGAATCAGGATTCACCCCGTACCCATGATCAGCCATATTAGCAGATGCACACATCTTGTCCACACACAAAATTTTTAATGAGCAATTTCCTGATATTAACGACAAGTGCCATCAGGTGTAGATGCAGATGTTTATAGCATTGCTGTACATGTCCTGTATGTACTTACAGTATTTGGCCACAAATGACTAGGAAAATCGTGATGCAGTGTTTACAGTATGCAGTACGAAGCTCTATAATTTCCTAGAATAATCGGAATGAGTATCTCTCTGTCCACTGGTGATTGTTGTGATTCACTTTCCCGTCACCCAGGACTTGAGCGGAATGTGCTGAAGGACTGTACATTTTCTAATTAAAATCCCCATTAGATCATTGCTGCTTATTTTCATTAAAACTTAAAATTACTCTTGCAGCAAACTGGCTAGGGACATCAAATATACTGCTGGATGCTTGCCTTTTCCATTCAGTCAGTATTCTGGATGACACAGAGTATTTTCTAGGAAGAGGTTGGCATGCTGGACCTGTTGGTGCTGATAGACCACAGACTGGGCTTGGAGGTACTCAGCACCTTGCTGGATTCTGCTGTACACACCAATTCAAAATCTGCTCTCTCTATGTGCAACAAAGTTTTCCGATTTACTTCCCATTTAAAGTACACAGTAATTAAGCAGTTGTGGAGTAGATTTCTGCCTTTGTATAAGAACCTGAGCATATACTAAAGCAGAATCCAGATCTCTATTTAAATCTAATATATGCAAATGGCATCTAGTCCACAGTACAATGGCAACAATCACATCCCACTAACATTATTCATGTTGAAGAGTAACAGTATGAGGTCAGACAAGTATTTTTTGTCCCAGTCTTTTCACAATCATAGTTAAGAAAGAGATGAATTACATTAAAAGCAGGATTAAGAGCTCGGTCACTGTAGATTGGTCTCTTCTACGGAGAACTTTTAACAATTCATTCTTCTCCCCCAAAGAAATTAAGGTTCTTTCCCTCACTGTGGCCTACAGCAAAATATATTTTCTGGCAGTCATACTTCTAACTGCTTCTGAATAAACTGCTTCTATAGAGTGGTACCACATCTTCCTGATTTAAATCTTGATGTTCTCAGTGGAGAACCTAGGGAAATGCATAATGAAGGTCTAGCTTTGTGCTGAATGGTGAGCTTCTGGTTTCAGGTTCAGTGAACAGGGATCAAACTTCCTCTTCACCTCCAAGCTTTACAGTCTAAAACATATACCTCCCTTGCCACTCCATCTGGTCAAGGTTTTAGAGACCAAAGTTTTAACTCTAGCAGCTGCTATTTGATGTATGTGCTTGTGAAATTGTACTGTGGCTGTCTAGGGGTTGACACAGGGAGTTTCTTCACATATGAATAGATTTCCCAGTAATGCATCAACTTTGTCAGTCTTAGGTGATGAAGAGGAGGAGGAGGAGAAACATTTGTTAAGATATTTGTGATACATTCCCTGCTCAGATGGCAACAGCTGCCTGCAATGAAAATGTATCTGTCTCTATTGGGTGTTTATGTTGTAAATACAGAAATGGATTCGGCTTAAGAATAAAGTCACGGAATCACAAAATCACTAGGTTGGAAATGACCTTTGAGATCATCAAGTCCAACCGTACCTGTCCCCTACTAAAACATATCCCTGAGCACCTCATATACTTAGTTCTTAAATACATCCAGGGTTGGTGACTCAACCCCCTCCATGGGCAGCCTGTTCCAATACCCGATAACCCTTGTGGTGAAGAATATTTTTCCTAATGTCTAATCTATTCTGAACCTGCCCTGGTGCAGCTTGAGCCATTTCCCCCTCATCTTATCATCTGTCAATTGAGTAAAGAGATGAACATCCATCCCTCTACAGCCTCCTAACTGTAAGCAGTGATAAGGTCTCCTCTCAGCCTTCTCCAGGCTAAACAACCCCAGTTCCATCAGCCTCTCCTCATAAGGTTTTCTCTCCAGACCCTTCACCAGCCTGGTCACCCTTCTCTGGACACACTACAGGACCTCAATGTCCTTCTTGTAGTGAAGGGCCCAGAACTGGACACAGTACTACAGGTGCAGCCTCACCAATGCTGAGTACAGGAGCTTCCCTGGACCTGCTGACCATGCTATTTCTGATACAAGCCAGGATGCTGTTGGCCTTCTTGGCCACCTGGGCACACTGCTGGCTCATATTCAGTCTGCAGTCAACCAACTCCCCCAGGTCCTTCTCTGATAGGCAGATTTCTACCCGCACTTTCCCAGCTTACAGCACAGCACAGGGTTGTTATTTCTAAGTGCAGGACTGTGCACTTGGCCTTGTTGAACCTCATCCTGCTGGTCTCAGCCCTTCAATCCAACCTGTCCAGATTCCTCTGAAGAGCCTCCCTACCATCAGGTAGACCAACACTTCCTCCCAGCTTAGTGTCATCTGCAAATTTACTGAGGGAACATTCAATCACTTGATAAAATCATTGATAAAAATATCGAATAGAACTGGACCCAGCTTGAGCCCTGGAGACCATCACCTGTGACCATTTTCCAGCTGGATTTAGCTCCATCAGCCTTTTGGGCCTGGCCATCCAGCTAGATTTTTACCCAGCACAGGGTGTGTCCGTCCAGGCCAGTGGTAGCCAGTTTGTCAAACAAAATGCTGTGGGAAACGGTGTCAAAGATATTGCTGCACTCAAGGCACACTATATCCACAGTTTGTCCTTCATCCACTTAGGGGCTCACCTTGTCATAGAAGACAGGACCTGCCTTTTGTAAACCCATGTTGACTGATGACCCCAAGAAGACAATTTCCTCTGAAAACAAGAGCCACAGAGAAAGTGACCCCTACAACTGATCCATGAGTGACACAGATAGGACCCCCATTCCTATTTGTATTAGAAATAGTTAGTTTGCATCTCTAGGACCACTTATTACAAGATGCACATGAGTCTTAGGGTACAATGAAGTCTTGCTCCTCCAGACCAGCTCCTATATTTCTTGGGTTGCCCTCTTGCTCCTTGACAGAGAATATCAATGGATTAAGCATGGCACTTTCCATGCAACTCCTGGGTCTGTGCAAAAGGAAACAATTTCAGAAGAAATGCTGATCTTGGATAGAGCTCACAGACTCAGCTCTTTCTTCCTTTTCCTATGTGTGCCTACAAGTTTGATGAAAATGTGCAACAAACCCTTGCACCACAAATGTAGAAGGCAGATACTACCTATGAATGGTACTGTTTGCCCTGGGTTCTTAGGGGTAGTATTTCCCTCTACACATAGATACTCCTTGTTTAAAGGAGCTCTTATATCACACATATAAAGGGATAATTTTGGGATTGGTGAATGAAAGATAAATGTACTATAAATGCAAAATACTTAGTCTGTGGTTCATAGACAGCTTCATCATTGTGGGACTCCTCCTCTGGCTGACTAACATTCTGAAGTTCTAGAGAACGGTCTTTAGCAGCAGTCAACACCACAAGAAGAAAGGGACAATAAACAGGTTAAGAAGACACAGGCACATGCACATTTTATGTAAGAATTAGAATTTGTTTTAGAAATGTTCAGATAATTAACACAATGAAGCATGGAGCTTGTGAAATTGTGTTGTTTATAACACTGCAAAAATCTGTTCTCTTTAAAAATAGAATTATTATGCTGTGTTTCTTTCTTATAAAGATATACCAACCATGGAGAATTTGGCATAAGTAAGAGTACTTTTGAGACTGCTGTTAGAAAAACCAAACTGGCAAATTTTGCCAAGATACAAGAGAGAAAAGCAAATGAGCAAAGTGAAATAGCGAATTTTTATGTTTGCACCGACTATTCATAAGTACCTGTGATTGCTCAAGTGCTGAAGAAAATCAGTTTACCTTTAAAAACCTGAGAAATGCCTTGAATCAAATAAGCTCTTGGGGAGGAAAGGCTAATTTTCAACTGTGCTTAACCTATTCATCAAGACCAAGCTTCCATAAGTGAGCCCAGCCATGCAGAAAGTTAAAAGAAACAAATCTCATTGTTATTATTTCAATTTCCAGGTCTAAAGGAGAAATACAAGACATGTTGCCTTTGATGTTTTTGAAATACAACTGAACACTGCTATAGCAACACAGCTTGTACTTTGCAGTTTCACTGCACCAGTTTGAAACAACCCAGGACAACAGATCTGTGAACACAATCTAATATTCATCCCCTTCAATATTTATTTTTTTAACTCCACTGATAGCTGGGGGCAAGCTTATGTGTGGTAAAAGAAGCACCTTCCATTTTCTACTACAATGAGGATCTCATTTTCACTACAAAGGAAAGCAAAATTCACATTATTATCTCTTTTACCTTGTATGACCATGGTACCCAAAAGCCCAGCTGTGGTGGTTTGACCCTGCCTGGAGGCCAGATGCCCACCAAAGTCACTCTATCACTCCCCTTTTCAGCTGGACAAGGGAGAAAATATATATTGAGAGGCTTAGGAGTTGACCCAAGGGCAGGGAGAGATCATTCTGCAATCATCATCATGGGCAAAACAGACTCAACACAGAATAAAGGAAAGAAACTCTCTAATTTATTGCACTACACCACACACCCTGTGACACCAGAGTCAGATCATGAGAAGCGCAACCAGGTCTTAAAGCACCTCTCCCCACCCCTCCCTTCTTAGCAGAATTCACTTTTGTCGTGAATTTGCTCCTTTCTTCCCCTCACATTGTAGCATGGAGAGAGGCAGGGACGGGGCTAATGGGACTTTCAGTTAGTTCCTCACAAGATGTTTTCCTTCTTAGGGGGTAGGGGAACATTCCTCACACCCTTCCTCTGTTCCAGTGTGGGGTCCCTCCCATGGGAGACAGTCCTTCATGAACTTCTTTAATATGAGTCCTTTCCGACAGGGCTTCATCTCTTCACCAGCTGCCTCTGTGTGGGCCACTGCTATGGGCTGCAGTTGCAAATCATAGAATCAAGAATTGCAGGGGTTGGAAGGGACCTCAAGAGATCATCAGGTCCAACCCCCCTGCCAAAGCAGGCTTCCTAGCTCATATTGCACAGATAGGTGTCCAGATGTGTCTTGAATATCTCCAGAGAAGGAGACTCCACCACCTCCCTGGGCAGCCTGGCCCAGGGCTCTGTCACCCTCGCTGTGAAAAAGTTCTTCCACATGTTGGTGCAGAACTTCCTATGCTCTAACTTGCAGCCATTCATCATAGCATTTCTCTCAGTCTCTCAGGCCCAGACTGCTCCAGTCTGGTCCTCCATGGAGTCACAAGCATCCCCCACTCCCAGTAAACCTGCTTTGGTGCAGAACTCTGTCTCTTGCTCATCTCTGTGTCTCTGTCTCTCTTCATGGGATGCAAGTGCTGGCAGGGGCTTGCTCCAGCGCACGTCACAGCATCTCCTGTATGTCTTCACCTGCTCCAGCTTGGGGCCTCTCCACAGGCTGTAGGTGGGGTTTTTGCCCTTTTCCATGGGCTGTGGGGGGACACCCACTCCACCATGTTTCCCAATGGGCTGCAGGGGTATCTTTCTCTGTGGCACGTGGGGTGCCTCCTTCGCCCCCCTTCCCTGACTTTGGTGTCTGCACAGCTACTTACATCTTCTCATTCCCTTCTCTGGTGGCAAAAAGCAGTTGCTTGTGGTTTTTTTTTTCCTAAATGTGATTCCCAGAGGCTCTGTGACCTTCGTTGATGGGCTTGGGCTTGGTCAACAACGACTACGGCCTTGAGCTAGCTGCAGAGAGCCTCAGGCCTGCAAAGACCTTCTACCTGCTTCTTGCAGAAGCCACCCCTGCAGCCCCCCTTCTCCAGCAGAATCCAGCCCCACAAAACTACACCACCAATCCAGGTTTTGCCAAGGAAATCCAGAATTACTGTAACTGATGCTCCATAGAACTCACTGGGCAGTAGGAACTTTTATGAATTGATCGAGATATTTTTTATGTAGCAAGAGAACATGTAATTTGTAGGTTCATGTGACCTACCATTTTCTGGATGCAGACTCCAATTTGAAACACTTGCACGATAGTAAGTAGCGAAACAAACTCCTCACCTTCTGAAAAATAAGAAAAGGAATGGGATTTTTACTGGTAAAACTACTGCTTCTACTGTAATCATACACCAAAGCTGCTCTATATGCATGAAGACGAACAGCTACCAAACATTAAATTAAGTAGTTTAAGTTCACATTGCACGCACAACAAAGAAACACCCAACTATGCATGTGGATATATATTGCACATACATATACATGTTTAAGAAAACCCGTCACTTTTTGACTGTCATACTGAGAAGTCTAAAATAGAGCAGGAAGTGCTTCTGAAAGGTAGAAGTATGTTGCATCAATTCCACAGCAAAGATGGATTTACCATCTCCATTGGAAATGGCATTCCACTTTCCTTTTCAAAAGGAAAGTTGCTGATTAGAATTTGGGACTTTAACAGGGAAGTCAGTAAAAGCAGGGTAGAAAACAGTACCTCAGTGAAGAAGAGATGGCTCAGGAAAGAGGAAAGGTCTGTTGAATGTAAACGTTTTGATAAGGTTTCTTTGTACTCCTATCCTTCCTGCTCTTCATAGATAGCAGCCATCTTCTTGGAACTAGGACTATCAGTTTATTGGTTTATTGGGAAGTGCACACCACAGGGAGGCTCTTGGTCTCCAGATGAAGTACTAAGGTCCAGAAATAGCTGCATGGGAAGAAAACCTGTAATAGCAGTTTTATTATCTGGACTACTACCTTGGTCTCTTGAGAAGACTATCTGACTTAAAATCTAGAAGTGAAAGGATAAGACAATGTTCTTTTTAAATTAAATCATGGCACAGAAGTTTCACCATCACTGTAGCTGGTCTTTTAGGCCTCCCTAGAAGATAAAACTTTTTATTTCCTCTCAAACTGTTCTGGTGACGGATTTTGCTTTAATGCACAGTGTACCAAAATAACAGTTGCACAGTATTTGGCAGGTGTAAACCAATTTGTTCAGCTTGGAATGCTTGATGACTTTTTATGATGGCTGTGACACTATGTTTGTTAGGCTAGTGCACTGAACATACAGTGAGCAAGATGCCAAAAGGCAAATTCATGACTAAAAAATGACCTGAAAAGAAAATAATCAAAGATGGCTGTTTGCATTAATATTCTTTACTGATTGAGCAGTTTGAAAGACTGTAACAACTGCAGGCAAGAGCTACCCAGTCTTTACAGGCTCGTATAGAATGTTTACTGTACATTGTGTTTCTCTGCTCCTCTAATTCACATATTAATTCAGAGACTGAATTTGTGAGAATGGTATGTATGTCAAAAAAGATTAAAATATAGTACAAAAACCCTTTGAGAATTCTTGGCCAGCTAGAGTAAACAGGTGTAAATTTAAATCGATGACACATGCCAGTTTACACATATGAGCCTTTGTGTTCTCGGCTGAAGATCTGTCATTCTATTTCTCAAAGTGACTTTACATAAATTTTCCTAATACCGTGTTTTAGTTTCTAGACACATTCACTTGCACATTATTTTAGTACTGCAGTACTTTTTTACCCAGTCTTATTTTTATGTCCTAGTGTGCTATCTTCTGTTAAGTTTTAATTCCAAATTTAATATTCTGCATCTAAAGATTAGTATCTTGCAGACTCCAATGAATCACTCTTTCCTGTAGGCACAGAAAGCCAAAGGTTGCTTCATGTAACAATTGACTAAATGCATTCACTTGCATGGCAGCAGGTCCTGGTAACAGATGTGGCAACAGCTGGAGAAATCTTTTTTTCATATTTGAAATTGATGCTTGAGTCTCTGTTGAGCCAAATAAATCTCTGGCATTGCAAACATGTAAATTCTTGAGGATGCCTCTGACTGAACTGAGACTATATTTCTGTTTCCCTAATGATGCCTATTTTATCTAGGATTGATAGGCATCAGAGCCTATCCATCTACCACAAAGCCCACAGTTTTAAGAACTTTATAAAACTGAAGCTGCATGTTTACACATTGAAAGTCTTCAAGTAAGGCTCAGATCCCTATAGTGAATTGGCTTCCTGAGCCTGCCTTTAGTATAAGTGGAATTCTTCATCCTTGAAATTCCCAGGATAGGTGAGAATCCGGTAATTCCCAGGAAAGGTGAGAGCACAGGAATGTTCCCAAATATTTGAAAATCCAGAGGGCTTGTCCTTGTTGGTTCAGAATTGGATGTTACATCAGGACCTCTTGGAAACAGCTCTAGATTTTCTCAAGTTTGAAACACCTTGCAGTGAAATGTGAGCGATCGTAGATTTAGGCAAAGGAGGGTAAGAATTTATCAGACAATTTCACTTCTTTCTTTCTTCTCATTACAAAAACAAACTGCTTGTAAACATATAGTGCCTAGTCTTCTAATGAAAGTTCAGAATGGGTAAAAAGTATTCAGAAAATCCTCACTGAAGACTGTATAAAACTTATACCTTGCTGCTTCTGTTGATGTCATCCCCATTCCAACTCCTTTCAACCACGTCCTCCAACTTCTGGTTAACTTTAGGTGAAATTCTAGTTTCAGCTTCTTGTTGCACATTAGTAAGTCAAGTAAAGTCTCTAAAAATCAATTCATTCTGATGAAATGAGCTCCCTTGTTATGACTTTTATTGCCTAGTCTTTATCAGGGCACAAATTAGGAATGTGTGTTTCTGGAACACTACCAAGAGCCATCTAAAAGTCTATGGGTTTTTTAAAATTAGCTACTACTTCACTTCTGCAATCCACACAAAAGTAATACTGCCTCAACAACAACAATCCTTATGCTCCTGTTAACAGTTGGAATGGAGAAAATTCTAACCAGCCCTGATTTCCTGCAGTAAGTCCTCTGATGCTCAACCTTTTGTAGTCAAGCCTATTCCCTTCTAGGTGTTAACTAGGTGCTACTTTGCAGTACATAGAGACCTCATATGTGATCTAGAACCAGCTATCTAGCAAAAAAAAGAGAATTTCCTTTGACCAGGTAACCCCCAAAATCAGTGATCTTCTGACAACATAAAGCTTAACTACAAGCAACATTTGATGGCTTAGAGTTTATATAGAAGAAATTCATAGTGTTTTCTTTCTGCCTGCCACTTGCCTTATTTTACCTACCCTCCAGGGAATCAGGCACCTGGAATCAATTACATGAGCCCATATTCTGAAAGGTTCTCCCAATAACTAATAAACACAAATGTGGGATTTCAGGTAGCAGCTACAGATGTTTTGGCTAAGGATAAAAAGAGTTTAACTCTTTGACTTCTGTTCACCACGGTGGAGAAATTCAGGCCTTTATGATGTTAATGTAGGTATATGGACTTGTATGCAAGTAAATGGATGTCTCTCTACATAATGTATAACGAGTCATTTCACCCAGAAGTGTTGAGAGCATGTCTTGTGGTTTTTTTCCAATGCATTTTGACGTCCAAGAATGAAAAGAGACATGAAAGAACTAAAGCTGAAGCATAGCCCTGCTTGAGTCAATTGGGATTTGAATTAGGCGAGGATTTCTCTCCAGCTAGTGTTTTATTGCAATACATAATTTACAATTATATGCTAGGCAGTGCTAGTGAAATGCATACATGAACTCATAGTTGGCACGAGTCCAATCCAAATGATTATAAGAAAACTAAAGATTTCTAAGATTAACCAGTTACTTTTGTTTTTTAGTACTTGAGACTCAAAGACATATGCAGAAGTAGCATACATGGTGACCTAGCATTTAAAGGACAGCTTTCCACTTTCCTTATGATTTTTGTTGTTGTTTATTTTCATGATTAACTAATTCTGAGGTTTTAAACATGTGATTCACTCTCACCTCCTCTTCTACCTTCTGATTCCTGAAAGATTCACCATATTTCCAGCAAGCACATGTTCAATTTTTGGGAAATTTTGGATTATTTTTTAATGAACTTGAAACACATTTCAGTGTGTTGTAGGATCAGAATTTTTGTTCCACATCTTTGAAACCACACTGGATAAAACACAAGGCCAGGCTGATTTTTTTAATTACCAATTTGAGCTTCTGTATGAGAGTGCTCTTCAATACTTTTACGAGGCATGCAGAAATTATTTTCAGTGACTTTTTTAGGGCTGGTCAAGAAACTGCAGCACATACATGCTACATTTGCAGACAACAAATATAGGTTGCCCATCACAAATAGAATAGTTGTAAGCCAAGTTTAACATTTTAACTATTTGATCAGGTTTCTCTGAATTCAATTGTCTAAACTGAGCAAAATTCATACAAGGTCCCTGACATCAGAAACTTCATAAGAAATCTGTATTTCTACAAATGAATATTGTTTTCAGGAATAAGAACTACTTACATAAACCAATAGAAAGAGCCCTTTGATTAGGAAATGCAGAATTTAAGTACTGAAGCAAATAAAAAGGGCAACTGCCACAAGAATTCCATTGTATTTGAAAAATCAAAGACCATATAATCAGACTGGGAGTTGTGATAAGTGAAATATCTATTGTGTGACATTCTAGAATGAATGGGCAGTAGTAGTAATCAATACACACAATGGGTTACTGCTATGTTGAGGTTCATTATCACCGTGTCCAACAAACAGAATTTTTTCCCACATTCATGTTTTCAATTCCACAAAGTGGAATTAAGGGTAAACCCCATGGCTTGGTGGGAAGGGATGTACGCAAAATCTATGAGAGGAAATGAATCATAGATAAAAGAACTCAGGTAAACCCTGTGTGTGAAGTTCAACAAGAACCCCACTTCAGCTCCCTAAACTACTTTGTTACTCAGAAATGTGTTTTTGCATTGCTGGAGGGTGACCCTTATATGTTCTCACATCACGCATGAGTGATTAAGCTGTAAAATATTTACTATATTAAAAAAAGCCTCAACAAATCATAGGGTACATAAATTCTCCATATAGAGTGGTACTAATGCTGTAACATTTTTCTCATAGCTGTTAAGTATAACAATTTAAAATATTTAAACTACTATGAGGAAAGGTAAACACAAGAGTCATCTTCAAGCATTTTTGTGGTATGATTTTAAACACTTATGCAACAAATAGGTTCACACACAAAATGCAAATATCCTGGTTCATGTTTCACTGTAATTTTTTTTGGTCTTCTCTGGAGGACTGGGAAGAGACAAAGCACACATCCAAGGTAATCTGTTCATGAAATGAGAAGAGTCATTCAAAGGAAAAAGGACTCACAGTCCAGTTAGTGCTGTGACCTCCTTATCCAGGGATTGCTAGGATACTAGTATGAATTAGGAAAGTGTAATGGCAGTTCTACTGCACCACATTAGACTTTACCCCACAAGGCTGTGTTGCCTTCAGTGAGACCTGGAGAGTTTTGGCTACAGAGGAACCTAATGAAGTTCAACAAGGGCAAGAATAGGGTCCTGCACCTAGGGAGGAATAACCCTGGGTACCAGTACAAGTTAGGGGCTGAACTGCTGGGAAGCAGAGCTGCTGAAAAGAACCTGGAAGTGCTGGTGGACAACAAGCTCTTCACGAGCCAGCATTGGCCAAGAAGGCCAGCGGTATCTTGGGATGCATTCAGAAGACCATGGCCAGCAGGATGAAGGAAGTTATCCACCCATTCTACTCTGTGCTGGTGAAGCCACATCTGGAGTGCTGTGTCCAGTTCTGGGCTCCTCAGTTCAAGAAAGACAGGGAACTACTGGAGAGAGTCCAGTGGAGGGCTACAGAGATGAGTAAGGGACTGGAGCATCTCTTGTACAAGGAAAGGCTGAGAAAGCTATTGCTCTTTAGCCTGGAGAAGACTGAGAGGGGATCTCATCAATGTTTATAAATGTCTAAAGGATGGGTGTTAGGATGATAAGGCCAGCCTCTTCTCTGTGGTTCCCAGTGACAGGACAAGAGGCAATGGGCACAAACTGGAACACGCGAACTTCCATCTGAACAAAAGGAAAAACTTCTTCACTGAGAATGAGGGAGCACAGGAACAGGCTGCCCAGAGAGGTTGTGAAGTCTCCTTCTCTGGAACCTGGATGTGATCCTGTGCAACCTGCTCCATGTGATCCTGCTTTAGCGAAGGGGCTGGACTAGATGACCTTCCCTTCCAGTCCCAACTTTTCCATGATTCTGTGATATCAGCAGTCAGGCTTACTGCACTCATACAACATTCCAAGATTGCCAGGAACAGATTTTTTCCAGAAATGGCTCAGGACACAGAAGGTAGAAGCTACTACTGGGGTGATTTAGAGCTCCCTGTTGAATAACTCCCACTCATGGAAAACTCCTCTCCTGGCTCACAGCAGTGGCTTTAGAGACAGGGGGCAATGTAAAGCTTCATCATTGTATATAAGAACTGAGATTAAACTGCTTAACCTTTTCTTTCTTGCAAGGAATTTCTCCTAGAAAGCCAACTTGCATTGATGAAATGAAGTCAGAGATGTCCACACGGCTTATGGAGAAGTGCCCAGGGCTTGTAGAAAACTGTGGGATAACAGACTTCTGCCTTTTTCTCCTCTAATGGAATCCAGCAGGTTTTTACAAGGATATATAACACCAGTATTTTTCTCTTTTTTAAAAAACAGCTCTGAAAAACATTTTGTAGTTTTGAAAAGGAAGGTCTAATCTATGTGGTCATATAGGGGAAATGACATGTTGACAAGAAAACTTGTATTAAAAGATGGCCTATATCTTAAAAAGACTCTGAAGAGTCCAAATACAAACACTACAGGCCTGCATATCATAAAATGAAACTGCCTTGGGAAGCAATGTCTATGAAATTAGGCATATGTTAGAGGTTTTTTAAAAACTCCTGGTATTTAAGGTGGCCATGGCAGCCTCTGGGGAGTTTGAATGAAGTATCACAGGTTGCAGAAATTCTTGAAAGAAGCTGTATGAAGTCAGTCTATGCAGACACAGCTAAATCACAGGCAGAGTAGTGCTAAGTCTAGCTAATACACAATAACTTCAACTTTAAAGGTACCAAATCCCTTCATCTTATCTAATGCATGAAAGTAGAAACAGCAAACATATTATTATATAGGCATTATTCTATGACATACACACCTTATTAAATGTTCATATGCACTGGCACTAGTACTGGGAGTGTCCCTTGGAGCCATGTGATCTCCAAAGCTACCTGTTGAGGATGTTTAAATTGGAACTCTTCAAGCTGTAGGGCTGGAGAGAGCTTGAGGTCCTACCCTGGTATTCATGGGCAAGTACTGAGCATCAATTGACTTTCCAGATGAAAAAACACAGAAAGAGGAAGGGGGAATGGAGGAAGTCAGTGAGAAGAAGGAAAGAACTGGGGTGGAAAAGTGCAGAGGCAAAAAACTGGCAAAGTGATGAAACTGAAACCTCTAAAAACAACAGAAGTATGACTCAGACCTTTTGTTTGTGTACCAATTTTATTCTTGTTACTATTTTATCTTGGTACATGTTCACCCATAAACATCTGTACCAAGTATTTAATTTCACTTCTGCAAATTAGCTAATGGGACTCTACATGATGTATTCTGATGTTCCCCTCAGCATCTTTTTAGGCAGCGCTTCTTCTCCAAATGATTGGCAGGAAGGTCCTTTTTTGAGAAGAGTACAAACACTCAGTATTTGATTGCCTGTTTTCTAAAGTATTAAAAAAGGCCTATGAAGGTCATCTTCACCCAAACACTGAAAAAAAGTTTCAAAAGGGTAGGCTCTCTAGGAGACAACAGCCATGTGGCCTTGAGAGTCCTTCTGGGAACCACCCTCAACTGAAACTGCTTATTCATTCTTTAGTGGTTACTACAATCAGACCTGTCATTGTTTAATTGTCATTGGCACAGAAAATGGGTAGGGGAGCAGGGAAGGCAGGTTTAGCCAAACTCAGTTTTCTTTTTTTCTGGATTTAGGGAAACATTAACTTTCATCTGCTCTCCACAGTTCCCAAGGGACTATGGAGGAGTGTTTGGTCCTTCAACTTCTGAAATGCCTGCCCCTCTGTGCCTTCAGTGGGAAGGAGCCAGCACAGCCCTGTCACCCACCTTCAGTCCCAACCTCCCGTGGCTGCTCCAGCAGAGTTTCTCCTGGGTCACCACTCTGCAAGCATCTATGTGAATTGGCATGTACATGCTACACAGTGATAAAAGAAAAGGAATGAGAAACCCAGAATCAAACTAAAACTGCCACCAGCTACTCCCTGTACCTCTAAGACTTACTTCTCCTCTCTGTAGAGGAGGCATATAAAACACTGATGGCAACAGCAATTAACAGACAGGTCAAACCATTAATGTAGTTGTTTTGCATTTTGTTCAACACCTTTACTTTTTGTTATATTTTTTAATTACAGTTTTAATTACAGGTGAACATTCTAAAGCAATAGCAACCTTTCTTTCTTTTTTTTTTTAATTCCGCCTATTTACATACATTTACATTACCAAAAGTTATCAAGAGGCAGATGATAGTTCTAATTACCTCTCAATGCACCATGCTTGTCACATCGTGGTTCATTTTTTTTTTTTGATAGTTCTGACCTTTTAATCAGTTGATCAAGAAAATAAGGTGATCCAAGGTGCTTTGGCATAATCTCAGTACCGCTCTGAAATAGTTTAGGCAACTGCAAGGGTAATTAGAAATATAATGACAATAACTGCAGAACTCATGAAAAAAATTATAGGTCAGTGCTGCTTCTGTAATGCCATTTCCAGAGTGATAAAAGAAATTACTGTTAATTACCAGGTTATTACCATACTAAGTTCTGATAATCCTAGGCTATCCAAACAATGTAGAGAAAAAAAAATCACAATATTTTTTTCCTCCAGCAAGGTGGCAGTACTGTTCCTGTATCATTCATTTTAGGGATGCTGTATTTTTGTTAATGAATTAAATTTATCACCTTATATCTGGTACACAGAAGCTAAAAAACATACTTTGTCATCAACTGTTCTCTTTCAAGGTTGTTTGCATGCACACATACACACATATTCTCATGAAAACATTACTTCTACTGCTGTGGCACATGGGTTTTTTTCATTCTTTAGGACAAATCTGGCAAAGCAGAAGCTTGTGCCAAACAGAAATGGCTTTACTGACTACAAAACCATATAGCTCAAAAATCCAGGTACAAAATCTCAGCCAGACTACAGTTGGGAGGAAAATATAAAAAGTGTGACTCTAGGGGAAAACTGGGAAGTAAAGCAAATTTAATTAATTTCCATTATGACTAATTCAAGAAAATGTCTCTTTCCTGGAAAGTATTTAAGCATGTGCCCCCTTTGATTTCAATGGGAATTGAGGGAACCTTACGAGAACTGAGTTGGCAATTTTTCATCTCAGGGTATACTTTAATGTTTTGAAAGTATATGTTCATTCTTCCTCTATTTAGAAACCATGTCAATACCTATTAAAGTACTGATTTGAGTGCAAACACTAGTTTAGATCCTATTTGTGTTTATGTATAGAATTGTTTCTCTGGTTTTTGATCATTTTATAGAAATTGAGAAAAATAAAGTTCTTAAAAATATCACATATCTGCTCTGCAAAAGCTAAAAGATAGTTCTAAAACTGACTGAAATGAAACCATACTTACTGAAATCCTCAATTTTTATAGAATCATGGAACATTTCCCTGGAAAAGAACTGGTTTTATTCGTTCGAAAGACATGGAATTTTCCTAGAATAAATGTGAACAAGATGTGATCCTCAGCATTTTTGTCTGCAAAATCAGTAACAAATGCCCTTTGTGTTTCCCAGTACCAAGGCAGGCATTTCACCTATTGTCTTCCACGCTTTTTATTACCTTTCCTAAACTTTGAATTGAACACTTTTTCTAGTCAGCAGTTTTCCTGTCACCTTTGTAGTTTTCTTCACCAAATGCTGGTGAAAGTCTGGTCTGCTCCTGCTCAGTTAAGTTTTCTTATTATTCCAGTGCAAATGATAAAGCATGAACTATTTTGCTCTGTGCTTTTCTTCTTCCTCCTGCTGTTTTCGCATGTATGGGCTGAACAATTCCTGAAGCAAGTACGGCAAGGAGCAGGCAGGAGGTGACTGTCAGGATCTGTTCATTTGCAGCACCGAGTGATATGAAAATCCAAGGCATGACTGACTTCCAAGCATCCTAATGGTCTCACTGTTCTTCACTCTATATACTGTGCTCTCTCTTACATTCATAAGCGATTGAATAAACAGTGCTTTTCATAGTGCCAGAGGAAAAAAGCCTTGTGTACACTCAAGATCAACCAAGGTCCCATACTGCACCTCCTGTACCTCTGTGTTTTGACTAACTCAAGTAAAAGAAGACTTTCCATTTGGTGCACTGGATTTCAAATTGGGTTCGAAAAGACAGCATGGTGTCAGACGGCCACAGTGTTAAAATCTTCAGAAAGCTGGCATCGAGTTGTAAAGTGAGCTACAGCACTAAAATTATTTTCATATGACTTTGTCCTGGTTTCAGCTAGGATGGAGTTAATTTCTTTTTTAATAGTGGATAGAATGCTGTGTTTGGGAATTAGGATGAAAACAGTGTTGATAGCACCCTGATGTTTCTAGTTGTTGCCAAGCAATCAAGGATTTTTCAGTTGTTCCTATTTCCTTGTTAATGAGAAAGGAGGGGACACAGCCAGGACAGGTGACCCTGAACTGGCCAAAAGGGGTATTCCATGCCAATTACATCATGCTCAGTGTAAAAGGTGGGCTAGAGGGGGGAGGAGCAGGAGGCTCCAGGATGTGCAGTTTTGGGGACGGTCTGGTTTCGGGATGGCTCTGGGATGCACAGCCTGAGTTGTGCAGTTCAGTGAAAAACTGCATTGTGTATCACCAGTTTCATATATATTTTTGCTCTAAAGTCCTGCTATCATTGTTATATCTATCTTTCTGCTATTCTAGTAAACTATCCTTATCTTAGCCTGTGGGATTTTCATTTCTTGGTTTTGTTTTTTATTTTCCCCTTTCCTTTCCCTTCCCTTCCTTGCCCCTCCCCCCTTCCCTCACCCCTCCCCTTCCCCCCCTTCTTCCTTTTAAAAGAACAAGCGACTGTGTGGTGCTCAGCTCTCAGCTAGGGCAAAACCATGACAGGCTTAATATAAGGAAAATAAAAAATTAAAATTTGTGTGAAGAATTAAGGCTTGATATTGAAAAAAATCCCTGTATCACATAGTAATTCCTCTAGTCCCTTTCTGTTGTTTTGACCAATGTTTTTTTTCTATGGGACCACAGTTTTTCACTCTAAAACCCAGTAATGGTTAAAAATGAGATAAGCTGAATTACGAATACCTGTTTTAGCACGAGAATGTAATAACCCTTTGATAGTTACGATTCTGGACCTTCAAAAGAAATCCTAAAGCTAATACTAGAAAAGAGTTGAATTCTCCCTCCCAATTTAGTAATGTGAGCTGCACGTTGAATTTTCCCCTGCATGACATTTTAGAAAATACTAAATAGAAAGCTAGTCTTAAAATGTCTGAAAAATACAATTAAAATGTATTAGCCTGGAAAACAACAACAAAAGCCACAGAGAAATAATTGATCCCTGAGAAATTTTGTGGAAGTGTTTTGGGGAACAGCAGAAAAGTTAAAAGCTTAGCTAACATACAGTGTAAATTCATTACATCAGAAATTTCATTATTACAGACTAGAGTTTTGCATACTTCTTGCATTTTATCTAAAGATGGTGTCAGACATCTAGCTGTATCCCTTGGGCAAACACTGTATCTGCTCTTTTCTAGTGATGTTAAAATAGATGTTTAAAATTCTTTTTTGTTATTTGGGAAAAAAAAGAAGAAAAGATAAAACAAGCAAAGCGTCCTTACTTACATTCCCTTTCTCAGCTAATGCCATTGCAGATTAACACAGATTGCACTAAAACAAATGATCCTCACTCTAAGCTGCCACTTGCTGAATAGGTGAGTTGGTGCATGTGTCTGCATGCAATTAATTCATAAGCAGGCTAAAAATACCCTGGTGGAGCTTAGAGATGCGATATGAGTAAAGCATCATAAGACACCATGAGAGAGTGTATTATAGTTGTGAATGACTGAAATTAGTCCAGTACCCCCTAAACACATGACCTTGATGTGCAGTGCTTCAATGTGTATAGGCTGTAGCGCAAAGATGTGACAGTTAATGGTTCTGCAGCTGAGTGATGAGGTGACTTGAAAGATAGTTTATTCACATGTTAGTGCTTTAGTAAACTATACAGTTATGTTTCATCATTGAGTTTCTAGTTCATATAAGTTGGTATTTTAAATGAACTGAATAATCACTTAGTTGCTAATTTAAATTCAGTTCAAAGCTTTAGTTCAAAATACACTGAGTTTTGAATAAAATACAGGTGCTGTTGAAGTTGGCTGCAAACACTCATCTTCAGTATGATTAAAAGTGAATGCTACTCTTTGATTTAAAAATAGCCCTTTTTCTCTCGAACTCAATGAACTCTGTGGGCCTGACCAAGGCAGCTTGTGCTAATTATTCAACATTTTACCTAACTAGCATCAGTCATTCTGTCTAAATCACTGAGATAACTTTCATGGGGGAAAAAGGCACAATTTAGCTTTTTTTTCCTAAAGCTCTTTTGCCAACTGACTGAAAGAAAAGCTACTAAAATATAAAATTTGAAAATCTGGTTAAAGAAACCAAAATAGTTTTATGTTTCCTTTCCTGGAAATGTCTAGAAAAATACAGCCGGTGTTTTATGATTCCATTATCTGGCTAACAGTCCATTTTATTGCCCAGCGAATGGCCAGAATTTACCTTTCAATACATTCACAGATTCTTTTTCACAATTTATGTCTGATTTATAATCACTCCCATGTGCTTCAATGAAGTTAGATTATTTTTCTAGCTTTAACCAATTTTCAAAACTCTATGCTCATGTATAAACAGTTTTGCACTTTGATGGAGGGTTTTTTTCTTTTGAGAAGGCAAAGTCTGCGATTAATAGCTGTCAATGAACATGCATAATTACATCCTGCCTTATAGCTGAAATATTTTCAGAACTGGCAGAGGATATTTCAAAAAATGAACCTTTTGCTCATTAAAATGGTAAATTTTATCTGGGCATAGGAGCCATGATTTCTGTGAGAGGAAGCAGGACTTGTCCTGAATGGCATTACTCATTTAGGAAATCAAATAGGCTTTGGGGACTATTTGCATGAGAAAGGGCTGCTCCTTACATGGGGAAAGAAGTCTACACAATCTCAACTCCTGACATGTCTGACATGTTGATTAAGGTCTTTTATGAGCAGAGAATTTGGTTTCAGTCTCCCACTAAAACGTTAGGCGTTATTAGCTGCCCTGCAGTTCTACAAGCAACATGTTGGTTAAAAAGGGGGCTATATGCTTTTCTCAATCACTTTTCACAATGAAAAAGCAGTAGGATTATGTATAAAACAGTCTGCAAGATCTACTTCTAATTAGTAGTTATCCAGTTAAGAAAATGTGTAAAGGAACCACTACTTGCAGATCCCTTTGAAATGGCATCACAGTGATTTTGTCTTGTCCATGCTGCAGTGCTGGGGACGGAGGGGTGCTGTGCTGCGTCTGGCAGGAGATGATGACCTTTCAGTATTGTGAAAAAATGCTCCCTCAATTGTGATGTCTGGGCCCAAGCAAGAACTTCTGTGTCCAAGATGAAGTGTGCTTAATGTTTTGGCTAACCCAGATGTGGGCAAGGTGGTCCCAGAGACAAACCACAAGAACATGTCTTGCTGTAAACAAGCTGTAGGTAGCAGGCTAGGAGACAGTTGTGATCTCAACAGATTTTTTACTTGATCCGCCTGAACCAGCTCCAACACAGCTATGGAAAAGAATACATGTGGGAGACTACTATAACCAAGACTGGTCCCTCAGGGCTTTTCAGTTATGCCATGAGCAATGCAGCGATGACCCATGCAGCAGCATGGAAAGCAAATCACAGAATCACAGAATGTTAGGGGTTGGAAGAGACCTCAGAAGATCACCTAGCCCAACTCTCCTGCTAGAGCAGGATCACCTAGACTGAATCACACAGAAGCGCATCCAGGCAGGGTTTGAATGTCTCCAGAGGAGACACCAAAACCACTCTGGGCAGTCTGTTCCAGAAGCTGAAGAAATGATTGGTATCTGTACTTGCTCATTGTCTCCTCTGGGGCTATGAGTTGTGTGTTGTGCAGGTGACTGCTCCCACAAAGAGTTTCAGTCTCCTGAGCAGGCGCCCCAAGAACCACAGGTTCTGCAGTCTGGGGGATGACGTTAAATAAATTTATCTTATAGCTAAAAAATACACCTGTGCGGTTTTCCCAGAATATTTCATCCTAATGAGAAAAGGGAAGTGTAAGTTTTCAGTAAGACTCTTAGGGAAGAGGAAATGGGATCTCAAAAGACTGTAATCTAAAATTCTTCTGTCTCACAAAGTCTGCTGAAAAGGGAGATGTTGTGCTCAAGGGTGCTGATACCTCTGCTACCTTGGGCAGATGGGTAAGAGCAGTCATATATAAGAAGACTGTGCTGCAGCTTACTGGTTAATACACAGCTAAGCTGGTTGTATACATGGGCTTATGGCAGCCTTTCTTATCAGAGCAAATTACAGCCCTAATGAAAAAGGACCTGTAACATACTATACTGTAATGATCCATAACAGTATACATAGGTAAACTGGAGTTTTTGGTGGTCCATTATTCCATGATGTCAAAACCAATGCCTATTTTAATAGTGAAAGGCATTTCTTGTAAACGAGGGATAATTTCTGACCTTCAACCCAAAGCCAATAACAACTCCTAGCAACTGATAGAAAATATCATCTTGTGTACAATATTTGCTAGGAGCAGAAATAAAGAGTTTTATCATGACAGTTGAAATCCAACAGCTTTTAAAGGAAGACCTGTTTTGTTGGCCTGATTGGAGTTTGTGCTCTTGTCATCAAATATTAAACAGGGCATTCAGGGCTTAAGTTTAAATGGAAAGTTGCAAAAGGCTGGACCTCAATACAGCTTAACAGAAAAATTGTATGCTTATGTACCAAAGACTCCTAAATATTGACCCCTACTCTGCATATCATACATTGTTTTTGAGCATTGTTTATTTCAAAAAAACAATGATAGACCAGAGAGACTTAATGAAGGAGGAGAAAATGAATCATATGGTCAGGAGGAATTAGTAAGTAATTAAAAGAGCTATATATGTAGAACAATTAAGTGATCATTAATAACCTAGAGATCATATGCATACCTGAATTTTGTGGCTTTGTTTTCCTCCTTGAGTCTGTTTGTAGAAAAAGAAACTGCACAATGGGATCAAGAAGTGAAGATTTAGAATAGAGTCTTCCATGGGCAGTGGTGCTACAGCCATTGCTATATCTCTTCAGATACTGCCAACGTGCCTTTGCTAGCTCATTTGCCTGTGAAGTTACTCTGCAATATGATTCTAGTTGACAGTTATCATATTATGGAAAGTGTCAGGGTGTCACAATGCAACACTGCTGGCCAATGTCACTGACAGAACCAACGTTGCCTCCTTTTTACCTCCGGCTGCTATTATCTTCACACTGTCCTCTCTTCCCAGGGTCAAAAGAATTGGAAGTGGTTGGATGGTAAATGAGATCCATGGGATGATCCAGATCACAGCGAGATGCCAGCTGAGTAACTGGAGTCCTGCCTCATTATTAGTAACCTTAGTGTCGAGAGAGCAGTTAGTGTCGAAAGAGCAATGTACCTGTGGTTAACACATCTAGACTCAGATTACATTTGAAATTTGATTCTCATGCAGACTAAGTAGGATGAAAAGCAATATGCAAGGAATGAAGTTGCTGTGGGACGAAAGGATAAAACCATGGTGATGCAGTGCCTCATAGTAAGAATAGTAGAGCATTATCTTTATTCCAACAGTAAAATTAAGAAAATTTTCGGATATGAAAATGAGAAGGTTCAAAGCCTTATAAAAACACATAAAAATATGCAAATATGAGAACACGTTTTTACCCAGAATATTCAGGGAACACTTTTAAGCCAGAGAAGACATTGTGAGTTGGCATCATAGTTCCTGCGAAATTAGAGCCTGAACTCTGTTTTCACTCAAACTGGAACAAGAGCATGCCGCCTTTGACCAGTGTCTTTCATCTGGCTGCGGCCACCCAAATGCACATGTTGATTTGGACTGAACAGTATTTAAGAGGAATGTTCACTCGGAAATACTTGAATGTTATCCATTAGGAGGAGAGCATTGTGAAGATTCTTCATATGCTGGAATATTTTTGTTCCAAACAAAATCCAAGCTTGTTCTTGGAAATGTTCCAGGTGGAGTGTTACGTTCAGGCAGCTTTGCACTGTGCATGCGCACCACCAGGCCTAGGAAAAACCCTCTCAATTCCTTCACAAAGCCATCTACATTCATGATGCTGTTTTCCTGACATATGTGAGGGCAAAGGCAGGACAGTGCTGATAATGCTGCTGACTTGAGCAGCAGCCTGCTGTCCTCTAAAGCAGGTTGTGGCGTGAGGGAGGGAGTCATGCATCCATCCTCATGTCTGTGCTGGAGACAGACTTTTCCTCTTTAATGAGACCCCAGATCAGTCTCAGTGCATAAAAAATATTGATTAGGCTGCTTTTATGACCCTGGTATACATACCCTGTATGTATACAATGA
Source organism: Laterallus jamaicensis coturniculus (assembly GCA_022605575.1). Lineage (NCBI taxonomy): Eukaryota > Metazoa > Chordata > Aves > Gruiformes > Rallidae > Laterallus > Laterallus jamaicensis. The sequence continues at coordinate 27,178,502 of JAKCOX010000010.1, forward strand.
CTTTGACACAAACTGTCATTCTGAGCCTATATGTTTCCATGAGAGAAAAGAACGAATCATGTTATTTCAGCTCAGGCTGTGAAATTATTTGTAGCTTTTAGACTTGCAATACCTGTAGCCAAGTGAATAAACCAAACTCCAAGGAGCTGATTCTGATCTGCTTCTCCCCACTGATAGCCCTAAGTCATTTATGGGGTCACTTAGGAATACAGTGATCTTAAGGGAAGACTTTGGACACAAATATTTGTTGCTAATAGCTTTGGTTTAAATTACAAAGTTACAGTTAACTTTTTTGATAAATCCTCTCACACTTGGCTATTTTTTCCTCCTCCTTTGACAAGCTAAGGAACAGCTGCATGTGTCCTTGAAAAGTGCGATACTGACAATTTGCTTCATTCTTTTTTTGAATTGTTATGATCATTGCTAACTGTCATGAGACATTTAATCGAGTACAAATATGGTAGCAGTGACATCTTAACAGGTACAAATCTTTTTGTGTTTGAGCAAGACACTGTCTATGCAGACATGCACAAACACACAGTGTGAGTCAAGCCATATACATGATGCAATTCTACTTTATCTCCGAGTATTGAAACTGTCCTTCCCACTGAATATAAATTTCTAAAGTAATCAGTAGTAGTCCAGGGTTCATGCAAAGCCAGGTAGACAAAGAACAAAGGGTTACAGCAAAGCTAATAGCAAACTTCAATATTTTTGAAAGCTTTAGCCCCCTGGCATTTCCTATGGAGATTTAATTTTGACATTCCATTGACATGTTTTTCTTTTAAGGTGCTCTACAGCTAAGTAAAGCTCACATGAACATCTGTTCACCTCTATAAAAGTTTATAGTGACCTGTGAATTTGAAATTTAAATCAGGTAACATTTCAGGTTATAACTTTTAGATTAAAAAGAAACAGCTCGGCATTGGAAGTGAACTAACATTGGCAGAATGGTTGGTGCATAACTACCTTTTTTTTTTACCTTAAAACAAAAAGCATATGGGATTGATGTTAGCCAATGCCATTTTCTCGGGGTACAATTATATACATCTGTTATTGCAATAAAGAAAACAGTTCTTTAGTCGGATGCATCTGCTGGCAGAAAATTTTCCAAAATTAATATTAGCATATAAACCTGCTTTTTTACTGATACTAATTCTTTCTATTCCAAATGTCCCTCATATTTTTCAGCTACCTCCTGCTATTTTGCTCCATTCTGCTTATGGCTTCTCTGATCGAGAGCCATACGGAACCAAATTCCATTCGCTTGAGCAGCTAGCTCCATCTGTCTTACTACATAAACTTAGGCTATGTCTTCACTGTCAAAAAAAACATTTTTCTTTTTTTTACAATGAGATAACTAGCTAGCATTAGCTAGCTTTCTGTCAAATCCTAATGGAAATGAAATTTTTTTACCATTGTGTACCTTACTTGTTTGGCTGTAAGATAACCACCTGGTTTTGGAAATGATTTAAAAGAAAAATGGTAAAAGCATTTTTTTTTTAATATCATTGAATATTAATTGGTACCATACAGTTCTTAATCTCAGTATCTGCCAAGTTATGAGATTGAATTCCAGCTACTGCTTCCAACCATGTATTTTTAACTCTGTTCTGACTTCATGTTGGTGCACATGAAATGCACAAGAAAGGAAGTCCTGGTAAGTGTAGGCCACTGGTACAGAATATGATGTAAGGCATATCAATGGATAGAACTATAAAGCATTTTGTAGTTTGCATATATACTTTCCTGTATTCATTATTTAACATCTTTCTCAAGCATTGGGTAATGTCTCTACCCAAACTAAATGGCATGAGGATGACACTACATAATCTGGAAAACTATTGTATCACCATTTATTAAATGCATATTAGCTCTAAAAAAAAAATCTTGCTGCTACTCACTCGTTGCTCCAGGTCAGGCTAGGCCCTGGTTAGCTAGCAATGTTTTCAAAATACAAATTTTTTGTCTTTAGATACATCGTTGTAGCTAAACAATAGATAAAATTATTCTGAAATTATTTCAGTCAATGTTTCTGCCATTTTTTAACAGACTATCTAACTTACCAAAATATTTTGATATGACATAGTAATATAGATGAAAGTTCTATGTTATATGTGTCTTTTGAAAATATGTGATCAAATAAAAAACCTGTATATTTTTCCATTCGAGATTCTACTTCTGTCTGGAGACTCTTGCAATGTAGCCAGTAGTTACACTGTGAGCTGGATCCTGTTTCTGATCACTATGTTCTTTAGAAAGTGACATGCCCTCAAAATTACACAGATTTGTTCCACTCCTTTGTTCTCTGCTTCTCAACCACAACTTGCCCAAATTATTCGTCCAACTTCAGATTTTCTCCATCCCTTTTTCAAGCTCTTCTCTTAGACCTGTCTTTCATGTCCACACTTGCTCAAGACTACTTCTGCCACGTATTCAAAAGGAGGAACAAAGAACACAGACTTTATCTGCTTTCAAGCTTTTCCAAAACAGAGCAGTCAGGGTTCAATTTGGGAACAGCAGCTTTTTGCTCCAGCAGAGAAGTCCAATGAACAAGACCATGAAAAACAGGAGATTCACTGCACAGGTGAATGGCAAAGAGGTACTATTCAATACCTGTATGCCCTCAACAAACTCTAGAACACAGTATGGAGAATAATAAGGCCAAAAGGAAAATATTAATGTTGCATAAATTTTGCAGATGAACTATTTTAATAGTAATACTGATGGAGTATAATAATACAACTAGATGTATTTTTATTTATTTCTGCATAGTAGTGGAAGTGGTCGTTCAGGCTTAGAACACATAGCACACTGCCTGTTAATGTACATGACCCAGAATTACGGCTGGAGCTGGAATAATACAGAAGCGACTGTCATGGTAAACTGTACAATAACACAAACATAGAGCAGTTGAAACAGGGAAGTGAATTCCAAAACTGGATGGTATGTTTGCATAGGTATGAGCTCCATGAAAGGGGTTCCCATGTATCAGCTACTGTATTCTCTAAAGGGATGAAATTTGAACTGAAGCACTTTTAAGGCTGGTGCTACAGAAAAAGATGTGCTTAAGTAACAGAACAGCCTATGAAAAACTGATGCCAGTTGCAAGAGCTGACAAATGTTCTCAGTTGTTTAAGTACTAAAAAAAAGAGATCCATACAGCGAGAGGAATCCTGGAGAGCCAAAGACATGGGCAACAATCAGGCTTCAATTGGACTCCAGAACATGTGAAGATATACAAGTTCAGCAGTACAGCTTGGTATGCATCCAAGAGCATGGGGGGGGACACAGGGGGGACTTGACAAGTGTTGAGTTATCCACACATCATAGATTATTTTTTATTATGATAAACTACTTATGCAGGCAATATGGTGGCAAAGACTTTAATTCCCTTTAATTTACATACAATAGCACATTAATTTTATACAATGTGTAGTTGCAGAACATGATTTCACTCTACCTAGGCCTCTTATATTACCACTACACAAGCAAACTGCAATTAGTCTTGAATAAGTCAAAGTCCCTTCTAAGAACCCTGTATTTCAGTAATGAACAGGGAAATACCCTGAAATAACTAATAATTAGTCTTGCTAACACTTGTTCTGCTAACTTTAGTTTCCCACTCACTGAAAAGAGATCAAACAAATATCCCTGCACAGCAAATTGCAGCACAGCTCCCTATATATCACAAAGTTATATCAGGGCTGCTAAGCAATTTTTCCATTTGCTAATTCTATCATACTGTAAGAATTCTGCAGGTTGTGTATGCCTAATTAGGTGTTTGTAAAATCTATGTAACTTGAAGAAAATTAGAATGAATGTTAAGGTGGAATAGCAAGTGATGCTGCCCTTCGATAATTATTTTATCTAACAGCTGGGACTGACTTGGGGGTCTTAAGAAAATGTGGACTGGCACTATCAAATACAAGAGATATAAAATGTTTCAGTATTTATCTTAGTCCTAAGATCCTTCTAGTTCCTTATCAGAAGAAAAAACGTTCTATCACTTGCAGTTAGGAAGAGAGGGGAGGAGGAAAAAGCAGGAGGTTTATGAGTATGATTGGAAAGACCTAATACATAATTATCCCAAAAGAACTTTGAAGTCATCTAATCTTGTTTGAAGATTTTTTTTTTTTTGGACCTTGCTTAGTCTATGCCTTAATTCTGTTTATGTTTACTTCTAGCATTAGCAGCCTAATCCTTCACTTACACCTGCATGCAGCACTGAAAGGCACTAAGTTGTACCTTGGCAACATGTTGGAATAAGAGCTTCCTATAGTGCCACTTCTTGACACAGAAAAATATTATGGCTGTTGTCCTTAGTCTAGTGTTAGGGTCTGACAAAAAATAATTGCAATAAAGGAATAAGATGGCTATTAGAAAAATAATCTGTTGCTGTTGTTGTTGTTACTATTATTATTATTATTACTACTACTACTACTACTACTACATAATTAGTGTGCTTAGTGTGAAATGGAAGGACATATGAAATTAGTTCAGTGACAATTGGCAATGCAGGCATGTGACAAAAAATGCCCCTCCCCTCCCCTCAATAAGTAGGAAGTATGGGCAACTATTTTGGACTACACGAGCTATTTCCTATCTCAAAATAGGATGGTAATTTATATTCTTGTAAATCTCTGCTAGAAATGGTAAGATTTTTGGATGCATTTCAGAAACAGTAGACTAGTCTGATAATAGAAGGAGCAGCCAACAAGGCATTCTGTGTATCACCAGGTTTTCATCAGAGATAAATCGTGCATCCCATCAACATGCTCCAGTTTTATTCCAAATGTAAGCAGTCTTGTGATTCTGATGAATCTGTTTCTAGTGATCATTCGTGATCCTGCAACAACTTACAAACACATGTATGGTCACTTTGTGGTAATACTGCACATCAGACATCTATGTGTATTTGTCACAACTAATTTGTTTCACATTGTCAAAACAGAAAAGAATGTATAATTTACTCTAGATGTTATGGCAGCTCCCAGAATTTGGTGGACTGTAAAGCTTCATGAGAGTAAAATATAAACTATGGAAAATACATTCACAGCCTTAGAGCGAAAACAGTGGTGAAATACCTTAAAAGAAGACTTTGTATGAGTCAATGACTACTTGTACATTTTACAGTTGAGGCAACAGACCTACAAAAGGCATACTTACTCCCAAGAGTCCCTCTCTGGTGCTCTGCATGCAACTTCAACCTGATCTACAGGAAATGCAATGCTTTCAGTCAATCTAGTCTCCATATTCTCCATTCAAAATCTATCCTTGCTAAACAGTGCGACTCTGTAAGGGCCTCAGAAAGCACTGCGCACAGGCCAGAGGCTTCTTGTGTTGAAGTTAGTGTATATCTTGAGGGAGCAATTCAGCTGCTCACACATGATTTCTATCCCCATTTAAAAATTGCCAGTGAACTCCATTTGGACTTACACTGCTGGTCCAGAGAGATGGGAGGGCTCCTGGTAGTCCTGTGTTATACTATATTACCTTGCAGATGTCTTAAATACCTGAAGGCATCTAAATTGGCACTAAATGCCCACTTTTTGTTCAGGCACGTGAATGATTCTATAACTAAATCGAAAGCAGAATGTTTACAAAGAGCTTTTTCCATCTTGAAATGCAGTACACCTGGCAAAGAAAAAAGTCAGCCTCATTCCTGATTTAACTTCATCTCTTTCCCGCTTGAATTGTAAAAAAATGGGAAAAACTAAGTGAACCAGGGAGGAAGTTACTGCTATGACAAAGTAGAGGTACAAGATGATACACAGATACAGTGCAGGTGGGGGGTGTGAGAAGCAGAAAAGGCCTTGGCTCTGCATAAGCGTTGCTTGGCAATAACAAAACCATCCCTGTGTTATCAACACTGTTTTCAGCACAAATCGAAACCACAGTCCCATACTGGCTATTATTAAGGAAATTAACACAATCACAGCCAAACCCGGCACATAGGGTAAAAAGATAAAAGGTAGAGATTTAAGTCAAATAGAAAAAAACCAGGCAGATGGGGTTATCCCTACCTCCTAAAGTGTCTGAGAGACTGCTTAGGGTTTTTTTTTTTTGGTGAGCTTTTATTATTTGTGGGATTTTTTGTTTTTCTTTAGTAAAACAAGTCAAATAATAGAGCTCTGATACTGAAAAGGGAGAAACCTTACACAGTGATGATTTTCAGGGACTGTTCCTTTTTGAAAACAGCACAGAAACTACTTCTACAGACTTTTTATACAAAAGCATGTGTCTGTAAAACAAAATCTTTTGACAAAGGCTATGCAATTGTAGGTAGCTAGATAAAAATGTGTAGTGCACCACTCATACTTGCAGCGCATGGGAAATATTTTACCCTGAAGTATATTGTATAGCTAAATGATAGTATTGCAGAATATCATCAGATTGGACATTCTAACTTGAATCAAAAGAGTAAAAAAAGGAAATAAATTTATGAGAATCACCAAAAGACACAAAATAATTTATGTAAAAAAGATATTTAAGCTAGAAAGTAAAAAGAACGACGAAAGTGGCAGGAAAAGGAATTCAGGTGAAACAATGAAACTGTTCTTAACCCAACAGTTATATTATCAAACAGCACTAGTAGTTTCTATTGAAGATTCAACAGAACACCAGCTCACCATTAAGGAACTAAGCACAAATACATGAAGATCATTCTATCCGAAAACAAACCCAAAAATCTCCATAAGTTGTGGTTAAAAAAACCGCAGACACCAAACACCACTGCTTCAAGATATAGGTAATATGGAGATTGGCATTGAACTATGTCAATTTGTGTCAGCATTACAATGCCATGCAATGTTTGCTCCTTCACTAACCCCTTAGCGCCATTTTCTGTCTTCTGAAGCTGTAATAGCAGAAGGTTAAATCTGTATAAATGAACATTCCTTCTCTTAAAATATGGGATAAAGACCTGACCTCAGTGGTTTCAAAATTTTACACAGAGCTGTGGCAAATAATCATAATTCTGACATATGAACAGAGGAGACCTCATGGGTGCATACGATCTAAACAATATGAAACAGATAAAGACAAAAGTGGAATCCTGTGTTAACATGATCTCAAAATGTGGAGATGGCTGGCACAGAAAAGAGCAAGTGATGTGCAAGCAGTACTTCAAAAGACAGTTTTGCAGTGGGAAATTAAGAGAATTATCACAGGAAAAAAATGCAAAGGTGCTTGTTTCTGTGTAACTACCAAATGCTGGTGGAAGTATGAAAAGGAATGATTGAAGGATAACTGCTGATTTCCCATGACAAGCTCTGAAACCAAAGACCAGGCTCTTCATGTTGGACAAAGGAAAGCAGAAAATAATGGGCAGGAAAACATCCCCTGTAGCTGCATTCAAGGTGGGCACTTATGGGTATAGACTGCATTTGTCAAGAGTAATGAAAAGGAAGCTGGAATAATTGATCCAGTGCTGCAAAGAGGTTGAGATTTTCACATTCACATACACCATGGAAGTGAGAACTTAGTGATATTTCTGAGAAGAAAATAATTGTTTGGAACACTGTGCCTGAGTGATAAATTGCTTTACAGAAACACCAAGAAAGAAAAACTAGACAATAGGAGTGAATGTGAGATCTGGTTTTGCTTTGCTTAGCTGGAGGAGAGTGCAAGTAACCATTGTGGAAACATCAGAAAGACTGCCTGAGCTTTTGGTGCGAAGACAAAGAGTCAGGCTGTGAATGGTGAGAGAGGCCAGTTGGTACAGAGATGGTTGGCTGTGCTTGTGCATCAGGTAAGATCAGGAAGGAGAGCTAAAGGGGTAGCAGTGAAGACTTTTGTAGAAGAAGAAGAAAGTAATGATGAAGACCAGTAAAACACTGATTGAATTCATACTACAGAGGTACACAAACACAGAAAGGGCAGGAAGAGGGAAGCACAGGGTTGGCACATACTTGACATGTCAAGGAAAGAAGATAAAAATATTGCCTCTGGGATTTAAGTAAAGAAAAATGGTGAAAAAAAACCCATAGCAGATAAAGAAGAATTGCAGATGGTAGGGGTTTGAGACAAGGGGAGAAGGAAAACCTGATAAAGCACCCATGGTTTCTTTGTGCTTTAAAGATGCTTACCATTGAAGCATATGTAGCTCATTTTATATTGTGAGTTGAAAGAAAGAGAACAAAAAGCTGAAGAGGACACCACGGGAGAGATGAAACAGTAAAAGCATAGCTGATGAAAGATAATGGAACTAGCAGGAGAGAGGGTTAGATGCTAAAACAGGCAAGGCATGGATCGAAGCAAGAAATCTTTAGTAGGAAAGTGGTAAAAAAGATAGGAAGAAGACCAATAAGGGCAGTATGCCATATTACTCTTCATTCTTATGTTATTTAAAACTAGTATGCAAAACCAGAGGAACAAAAGGACTCCAGTTATTCTGGAGGCAAGAAGTTAGTCAGAACTCACTGCTCAACTGGTACTACAAACTACAGTCATCCATAATGATAAGCATAAATGAAAGAGCTTGCCCTTGTATTGAACAGCCAGGTCAGAACTGCTATCCATACAAATGGCAATCCCTTAAAGCCTTTCTGCAATGCTATATATCATCAATTAATCTTTTCATTTTTCATTCATTATAATATCACCATAAGCACTTGTGTCACTACGAGGATGTGCCATATGGTGTAGCTTTGGCACCAGCTGTTTTTCCAGTTATTAATAGATAAGGATCTGAAAAGTCTTCCAGTAAGACGCAGACAGATGATTTAATGGCTGCTGAAGAGGGGTAACAAACTTATGCAAAATTTGACGCAGTTCTGATATATTTGAATGAGTATGAAAAGTTCATTTAAAGGAGTTTATTTATTTTAGAAAACTGATTTATATTATTGTCAGATCTGCAAAAAATAGGAGCAAACCACTTCTGTCTACCCTCCCTGAAGAAAACCTAAAAAGAAGGTCTAAGAAAATCTGAAAAGAGAGGTAGGACAAAAGGCTGGGAGAAGCAGTTCTAACTAGGTATTGGGACATCTTGGTATTTATGCACAACAATAAGATGATCAAAAGGCATGTCTGGAAAGACTACTTTATGGATCGCTGTCCTGCAAGTTGAATGGTGTGCCATTAGTAAACCTTAAATACATATTTGAGGCCAATTTAGAGCACACAGCAAAATTCCAGACTCCATTTCCCCACCTCTTTTAGTAGTGTGTACATGTATGTGTATGTGAGACAGTTATACAACAAAATCAAAATGATTTTTGACACTGCAGAAGGTAAAAAATGGAGACAAAGAGGTTAAAAGTTAGAAAAATCAGCAGCTATTTTGGTGCTGCAAGTTGACTTAGATAAAAGCAAACAGTTAAATAGAATTCAATTCAATTCAAACAGACAGTTTTGACATTTAAATGAAATTTCCAAAGCATGTACTGTGGTTAAACAAGGAGTATGGCTAGCTTCCAGATACATATGGTAATTGTGAGGAAGCAGTTTTATTGATGACAATCAAAGCTGGCAAAAGAATTTTGGGCCTGTGAACACAAGAAAAAGCCAGAGCCCTTTGCATAATCTGTGTCATCTTCCCTCTTCATCTAATAACTTTTCCTTTTTCCCTATTTTCCATCTACATCTTTCTGCAACACTCCCTAAATTTCCTTCTAAATGTTCCTCCCCTTGATTGCATCCTCTCTTTGATTGATTGTTTCAATATCCCCTTTCCACATCATTCTCTTTCCATCATGCTTCCACTCTAACCTTAATCATTCTGTGATATGCAGATAGACTAGAAAAATACTCTCATAACAATCTTGCAAAGATCAGATGAATCTCCTTGTAATCTCTGTACTTGATGGAGTTACAAATACACATTAAACAACTGCAATCAACAGGACAGCTGTCAAAAAGAGGGTACTGATTTTTGTTTACACCTGAAGAATTCAGTCTGCTTTTAAGTACTGACTATTCACAAACCATATGTGCAAACACTTAACTGGTATATGAATGCATCATGCCTTTACCAGTGTTACAAGTAAGTCTCCAAGTGCAGCATAACTAAACACAAGTCCTGCAATGTAATTCTTCTCTTCCTGTTCCTTCCTATGATGGCCGTCATCAGTTTCATATTATATACAGAAGTGAAGTTTAGTATAGCGTAGGAGCTCATTTTAATAAGGGAACAAAACAAGGCAGTGTCCAGAACAGTGTTGCTAGAAGCAGTATGCAATCCAAGATGGGGAAGGGCAGAACAAAGCGATGAGTCTTTTATCCTACCCTACAGGAGTGAAGACTGTCTCAGATGGGTCTCCAGCTGCAGTGAATACCATGTTCAAGGGCTCTCTCAATGAAGACCATCCTGTTCCTGCTAATTCTGCCCACTGAATTGAAAGCCAAATCCTCTTTTTACTGGAAAGAGAGAGGTATTACCAGGAAGAGCTGTAGGGATGGGGATCAGAAATTTGAACCAAATCCCAAACTGGTTTAGGAGCAAGTAGAGAGTTGGGCATAGGAAAAAATTCTCTTTGGTCTGCCCTGGCTTTGAAGCGCTAAGAGTCTCTAGACAACTCTGCAGCAGTAATAGGTGGAGGTTTTTTAAAAACTGTCTTCTCTGGAAGGGATTTAATCACAATTCTCACTATTTAGATCTAGAAGAAGAAATCAAGTATTAGAATTAGCTGGCAATACAGAAAAAACAAATGAGTCAAAAGAAATCCATAATACTTTGAGACTACACTCCTACTTCACAGAGAAACAAATATGCCTTTATACAAAAGGAAAGTCAATATCTGTGTAATTTCATCCACTTGCTGGCCAGTATCACCTCATTCAATTTTAGACTGAACACAACACAATTGGTTGTGGCCATCCACTTGCCTCACTCAAATTGACAGTAAATGTTTTGACCTCACTCAACAAAGATCAAAGTGCAATATGAATGTTAACAGGAAACACTTTTACCAAATTCTGACATTTTCTTGGATGTTTTATAACCTATAAGGTGATGCAAGTTGAATTTCAAGAAAGAAATCCTTTTCTGGAAGTGTTAAATTAGTTTTGATAAAGGGTAACAGATAAATGAAATTAAAGGAAAGAAGATATAATTAAGAGACCATAATAAATAAAAAAACAGGTAGAAATAGTTTCTAGTATGTCAGAGACCTTAAGGTATTTTGTACATCACACACTGAAGTTGACACTGGGGTGCTATCTTTAAGAGAAATATTTAGCTGCCATAACAGGCACTTTGAAGAAGATAGACCAATAAAACATACTGCACATTCTAAAGATGACCTCATGTTCCCCTCAGTATTTATATATTAACATCCTGTCAGTGTTTCTAAGTTTGTTTTTCCTCACAAAATCAGAGAATACCATATTGATGGTGTGCAATTTGCATGTAGCTTCTCAGACAAACCCATTCTCAAGCCTCTCTACTGAAGAACAACCTTTTCAAAATTGAAGATATTCTCTTTTGATTAGAATCAACCTTTTGAGACTTCAGTTCAATCTATGATTTTATCCATATACAATAGCTCCCTCTCACAAGTTATATTCAGATATTCATCTCCTATCCCAATTGCTATTAGAAAATAGTTTCAAAATAAAATTTTCTTCAAATTTAATTCACAGAGAACTGTAATTTCTATGTAGGCTGCCAAGGTACAATTGGAATGTACTTAACTCATGATCAGCCAAATAATAGCATACAAATTATGTGAATACATTATACCTGTTTCAGCATAAATCAGATCTGTTAGTTGTCTGCCATCACCAGCAATTTCAAAAGGGGCTATTTGAGCATGTTCTCATGTTCTGCTTGTCAATGTAAAAACTCAAGTGAATCTTTATGGCTACCAAGGCTTCAGAAGATGGGAACCACCAATATGCTCCATTAAAATATCCAGAGAAAGCTGGTTTTTTATTAGAGTTGTCAGTATACATGATAACTGGATTAAATAGGTAATAAAGAAAAAAACTCATAGGAAAAGTGCTACAGTCTAGGGAAACACAGGTGTACCTACAGGAATGATAGAATTTAGGGAGGGACAACCTAAGTATTGAGACAGATCTATATTTAAAATCTGAACATCCATAGGGTAATTTGAGGAAAAAATAAAATTATTAAGTTCGTTAATACCTAAGTATTAAAATATGATGCTTAATATCTTTGAATACCAAGGCATAAACTGTGAGCTTTGAAAATCTTTCCAAATAATAAGGAAATGCTCCAGAGAGAAAGACAGAGTAAGAGAGAAAAAATTATGTTTGAATGCATTTTTCCACTCAACTGAAGTTCCAATGACTTAATGGTTACTTGAGAAATAATGATTTTCTTAAGGGGGGGAATCCACCCAGGTAGGTGAATCAGCCTGAAGAAAGGACGTGTATTTCGATCTGACCTGTTCACAGTGTTTACCTACCAGTGCTCCAGATTAACAGAAAGATATTTTCTTTTTCCATGTCTGGGCTGGGCTCTGAAGAGGATGAGAACCATGTTCTACATCTAATCACAGAATCACAGAATTACAAGGTTGGAAAAGACCTTTAGGTCCAATCATTCCTGTTCTATGCTAAACCATATCCCTAAGTCCCTCCCTTTTTTTAAACACATCTAGGGAAGGTGACTTGATCCCTGGGCAGCCTGTTCCAGGCCCCGATAACTCTTTCAGTAAAAAATTTTTTTCTAATATCTAGTCTGAATCTGCCCTGGCACAGTTTCTTGCCATTTCCCCTTCTCCTATCTCCTGTCATCTGGCTGAAGAGACTATCACCCACCTCTCCACAACCTCCCTTCAGGTAGTTGTAGGTGGTGATAAGGTCTCCCCTCAGCCTCTTCTCCAAGCTAAACAGCCCCAGCTCCCTCAGCCACTCCTCACAGGATTTTCCCTCCAGCCCCTTCACTAGCCTGGTTGCCCTTCTCTGGATTCGTTCAAGGACCTAATTTTCCTTCTTATGGTGAGGAGCCCAGAGCTGGACACAATTTTGTGGTCTCACCAATGCCAAGTACAGGGGCAGTATCACCTCCCTAGACCTACTGGCCACACTATTTTTGATACAAGCCAGGATGCCATTGGGTTTCCAGGCCACCTGGGCACACTGCTGACTCGAATTCAGCCTGCAGTCAACCAACACCCCCAAGTCCTTCTCTGCCTGACAGCTTTCCAGTCAGTCTCCCCCAAGCCTGGAGCACTGCATGGGGTTTTTATGTCCCATGGGCAGCACTCTACACTTGGCCTTGTTAAACTTCATCCCACTGGTCTCAGCCCATGGGTCCAGTCTGTTCAGATCCCTCTGGAGAGCCTCCCTACCCTCCAGCAGATCAACACTTCCTCCCAGCTTAGTCACATCTGCAAACTCACTGAGGGAGCATTCAATCCCTTCATCGAGGTCATTGATAAAGATGTTGAACAAAACTGGACCCAGGACTGAGCCCTGGGGGACGCCACTCGTGACCAGTCTCCAGCTGGATTTAGCTCCATTTACCACCACCCTTTATGCCCAGCCATCCAGCCAGTTTTTAACCCAGCTGAGGGTCCACCTGTCCAGGCCAGTGGCAGCCAGTTTCTCAATCAGAATGCTGTGAGAAACTGTGTCAAAGGCTTTACTGGACTTGAGGCAACCTACATCGACAGCCTTCACCTCATCCATTAAGCAGGTCACCTTGTCATAGAAGGCGATCAGGTTTGACAGGATCTACCTTTTGTAAACCCATGTTGGCTAGGCCTGATTCCCTGCCTATCACGCATGTGCTGCATGATAGCTCCCAAGATGATCCTCTCCTAATAATTCAATACAAAAACAAGAAATGACTAGTTAACTAGCAATTCTATTCACATGAAAAGATTTTAATCTATAAAACTGGTATAATTTTTTCAATCATGTAAGATTTCCCTGAGCTGCCTGAGGTCATGACTTCCACCTTCCTATTACTTGGCACAACCTTTATCCTGCATATAACTGAACACTCTATCTCTTCAGCCCAGGAAGTTTCCATATAGCTTACAGCCTTCATATTTTTGTCTTATTTTCCTATTTTATTAGCAGTTGCTTGAGTCTAACAAATGAATTTTCCTTTTTTTTTTTCCAATTGAATCCATATCTATCAAAAATTTATGTATATTCAAAACAAAGAGGGTCGATATATTTAGAATGAACATAATGCATTGAGTAAAACAAAGCAAGGTATTATCTTTTTATTGTCTCAAGATGGTGGCAAGGTACACAACGAACATAGTTTTCTTTCAGATATCTAGATTTTTGATAGATTGTTTCAGTACCTGTAACCAAGAGCTCTTATCTTTGCAGGCAAATCGTTTTATTCCTGTCTCTATCACCAGACCATAACAACTATAGCAGTCTGCCACTCAAGATGAAACCTGAAAATTCATGCTATTCAACAATTTTTCAGTAAGGCTGAAGATACCTTTGCTCTTTAAAACAATTCTAATGCAGCACTGTACCATTTTCATTTTGTGTAGGAAATATGTAAATGGATTTGAAGCCTTGCATTGGTAGTGAAAGTTTGTTTCATTTTTATATACATAATATAATGATCTCACTCATTCTATGGAAGTTATACATAAGTCATGCAAAATATTACCCTTTCTTTTTGTCACCAAGGCTGCAAATTCAAGAGAACTAGTAAGTTTTATCTACTCCCCCTGTCTTGTTGCAGAAAAACATTCTTAGTAGCAGAGATATTGGCCAGTATTTTTCAAAATAACATTGTCCTTTTCTTCTGATGGAGAGAATCAAAGATGTCACATCTCCAGCTGTTGTACTGATAGCACATTGCTTTCTTTCTTTGACTTTAAAACTTGTTTTATGAAAAGATTATCCTTAAGTTCTAACATTTCTTGTAAAGATTGCTTTGAAACATGTTAGAAAAGACAAAAATAGTGAAGCTGTAAATCAATTTAATTTGAATGTTTGTAGAATAATCTGGCAGCAAAACAGAAATGCAATGTATTAACATCTTTAGCGGAATTTATATTTGCTAGATGAGATTCCCACTTTATAGTTAGTGACTCACATCCTAGTCAAGCATTCTGATCTTACAACTGCATTTATTTGGAAATACTCAGCAAATCTTTGAGAAAATAACTTCTTATCATGCTCTGTTTCTGAGAAGTAAGCCACATGCTACTGTTTAATCTCTCAAATTTGATATACTCTAAAAAGCCACATATTATTTCTGGTTTGAATTTTGACCAGTTACTAAGTACTTAATGTTAACCTGAACCTAAAAGCTGGAAAATTGATGGACTTCTGATTGCTAGTAGGGACTTCATAAAAAATGGATGATGTAACATCACAAAATATAACAAATCACACTATTCCATCTATAATAATTAACAAATTTTGGTCCCTGGAGAACTCTAGCAAAAGGGTTGTTGTTACCAGGACAAACAGATCTTTATTTAGCTTCGTGATTATTATTAAACATATGTTAATTTCATCTGGATGCAAACCAAACCCACAGATTGTAACACTGCTAAATTTGGAAAAGTTTAGATCTAAAGCATGATCTGGCTGTGGATTTTTCTCCTTTGGACCATTTCTACCATTTACAGAACTGATGGTTAATAATATGGCAAACAAAATATAGGACACTAATTTCTTTTCTAGCTAGCCTCCTGTTTCCATTGGGTTGAATTTCAAACAGATGGCAGAGGCAACTGGGAAGTTGGCCAGTGAGTACCCTGCAGCTTCATTTCCAATAGCTTATGGTCATTTCAGTGGAAAAGGGTGCATGGGAGCAAGGTTTGATGATTAGTTGACAGTCATAGGTTTAAAAAAAGCTCTTAGAACATTCGGCTCTGTAAAGTGCAGACTGAACTGTCAGGGATAGCAACTCTACTCTTACTGCTCTCTTTCATTTGCACAGAATATTCTTTCCCCACGCTTTTATAAAACCACCTGCTGCTCTGAAAGGAAGAGATGTTGCTGACCACACTATCAGCAGATCTCAAATGTGACAATTGAACAGTCTTCCAAATACAGCCTTGCGAAGTTCCAGTTTTGTATCAATGAAGTAATCCTGTCATTCAGATTTGGAGTCCCTTTCTCAGGTGAGCTTTATTCAGGGTAGTCTTCTTTCCACTATTTCCAGGGTAGTGTTCCTGACCACTATTTGGAAATAGTGAATTGTTCTTTCCAGGTAAAGGAAAGACTTTTTAGAGAAAATGATGGCATTATGATTACAAAGCGTTTTTTTAAAAGAAAAAAGCTAATATATTATCAAGACTGTTTAAAACCCCCAACTTAAATACAAAAAGCACCCAACCCATTCCTTCCTCCAAAATCTCTGAAAAGAATGAAACAATTCACACCTGCAGTACTTAATAATGTACTTAATCTAACAAGCTGTGGATAATTAACTCATAAAGACATCCACATGGATACTTGTGTAAACAATATAAACTAATCACCAAGGCATTTGTTAACTTTGTAATCATGATGGAATTTCTGACAATTGGTATAAATGAAGAAATGAAATAAAGAAATTCACTGTAACTAATACCTGAGATGGGAAGAATGAAAGTGTGATGAGAAAGAAGCATCTGTAAAGAGCTGATATCAAGCTTCCATATTCATGAATAGAAAGTTTGGGTGTAGAAATAGATATGAATATGTGTGTATGTACATGCATGTGTAGCTAGTAGGGAGCAGAAGGCAGTTTGTGTTAACTTCCTTGAAAGATTTGTATTTGAGCTTAAATTCTACAAAGTTAGCCTAGAAACAGCCTGTCACTCAGTCTGAGGGTTATAGTACAAACAGACTTCAGATTGTCTTTCAGCAAGAAGTCTAATGAGCACAATTATTAAAAGGGAAAATACTTTTCCTCAGGTTGGAAAGACAGGGAAGAGAGTTGTTCAAAACAGTTTAAGTCACCTGGACCCATTAAAAATCCTAGTGCTAAAAGAACAAAAAATACTAAGCTCTGAGAAACTTCTTACAGCATAGAAAAATATGAGTAAATAAAGAAAAAGGTATACTAGTAACATTTAAAAAACTCAAAATGCTTTTAACTTTTAAGAACTCTGCAACATAAAATAATAAAAAAGCCCCAGGTTTATCTTTCATGTACAGTTTCTTTCTAAATGCACATATTACGGGTAAAAATAAGTGAAAGGTGCTATAATGCTTATGTTCTAGCCACGGTCAGATGTTTTCATGAAACATCTTGAACATTTTCTAGCCACACAGAATATTTTACCATTTCATCCTTCAACAAGATTTAAACATTAAGTACCAAACCTTGATTCTGTAACTGAAGTAAAGAGTAAGGGTCTGTGCTCACCACCGCTCTGGAACGCTTACCCAGAAGACAGATACATGCTAGGTGCTGCGCTGTGAAAATTCATCTCCATATAGAACTGGAAATAAAGCTTACAGTACTTCCTCAGATAACTAACCATTCAGGGATGAAATTTGTCTGCTGTGCTAAAACAGAGGGGCAGACTACCATCACCTCAGTCGTACACATACTCTGAAAGGGCAGGGACAGGCTAACTGGAGGTAGGACTAGTGTGACAGACCAAGTAAGCTTACTTTTGTGCAGAAGTGATACCACACTATGCATTTTTTCAAAGTATTATTCCACTGTGACCAAGAGTTTCTGTGCCTAATGCCTGCTATTTCCCACTGCTCCCATCTACCTGCTCTTCTGCCTCTGCTGAAAGTGTTTCTTGCCAGTACTGTCACTAAGATGGTTCCTTTTTCCTGCATCCTCCCTCACACAGTGCTCAGACATTAAAACTAACCCTAGGTAGCCTCAATATTGAACCAAAGATAACATATATCACACACAGGTGTCTCACTGATGTTGCAAGCAACAATCAAAATATTTATGGGATAGGTGAGTAGTACCTACCCCAGTTTCTGCACAGCACTGCACAATATGTGCTGACTGAGCCAAATCTGGCACCAGCTTCCAGTGCCCACAATGCTGCGTCCCTCATCTTACATGCTAAGATGCCACCTGATAGGCAGTTTTACAGGACAGAAATATGCTCCATAAATGATCTCTTGAAACAAAACTATACTAGATACTGTTTGAGATTAATAATGTTAAGTTGAAGTCAGCATTGATCTTGCACTTATTTAGGTGGACTGATTTGGATGTAAGAGTTTTTGACCTCATTAGAAATTTTTTCCTGAAACTTTGAGTAAGCCTATCGGCTTGAGAAAACACTATATTATATGTGGCACTAAATGTATTCCCTTTTCGTTTTTTCTTTTTTTTTCTTTCTTTCTTTTTTTTTTTTTTTTTGAGAGCTCGCAGGTGACATTACTTAGGCTTGTTGTGTGTTTTTTCTTAGGCAATTTCTTCAACTTGGAGTGCAGAATTTATCCCCAGAAGTCAAAGGAAAAATTCGTGTAGTTTCAGAAAAGATTTCCATGTAGTTACAGAAAAGATTTTAGCTGTTCTGTATTTTTTCCCTCGCTTTTTTTTTTCTTTGTAATAAAAAAAGCACTTAGACTAAACAGAACAAAATGGAGGAACCATGTCAAAAAATGTCATCATAAGGAAAGATCTCTTCCCCCTCTGCTACCAGTTCCTCCTTGGGAAAAGAAAGTATTAAACTTTGAAGATCCTAAAGTGCATTTTCGTGCTACCTTCAGAATTTATGGACAGATCATATTAAAAATCACCCAGAGTACACAATGAAAAAGGAAAACTTAATGCCTTCAACATTGAAGCAGAATATAGCTGTTAACCCATGTTAAACCAAAACCTGATACTGAAACAATGTAATATTAAACAACAAAGGGATACCAGAGTAGCTGTTGACTTTAGTGCAGTCTATTTACTACATATGCATGAAAGTTCTCTATATTCACTGTTTTAGTGTTACCTTTTTCCTAAGCATATAAACAAATATTCTTAGTTGCTTTCAGTTTGTATTGAAAAGCAATGCTCCCATCCATGAAAGAAAAGTATTTTATGTTTTACATGGCATTGTATTTTCATGGTGAAATAGAGAAAATACTTAAGAATTTTGATGCAGGCATTATTTCACCTCTCTCTTTTGAAGGATCGATTAAAGACCAATAGGTCACAAATAGAAAGAAAAAAAAACCCCAACAAACCAAAAAGAAGAAATTAACCTGAACTTTGATTATAGGGTTTTTATCTTCATTTTTTTCCTCCCTAAAAGTGTTTTCAAGTGAAAATTTCCAAACTGATACTGATTCAATTGACCCAACATTTAAAAAAACACAAATCATTGTACATTTCTAATAATCATGGGTCTAATGGCACACTATGTGCAGATAATTTTGCAATTTCACCAGTAAACATAACTCTTCTACAGCTATTAAGGAACAAGGAACATCTGTTCCTGACTATAAATCTGTCATGTCACCAGTAAATCCCACCAAGAAGACATTACTAGCATATTACTCCAAAAGCCACAGTCACATAGATAAAAAACATTGTGTCCTGCAGAACAGCTGCTGTGTCATCTCAAGCTTGTCTAAAGTAGAAAAGTGTGTTAAAGCATACTTACCTTTCTCATTTGGAAGGGCTATATCCTCGCACACCTTTATATTTCAATACAGGAACTTCTTATGGAAGCATTAATTTTCAGACATCATAGAATGCTACAAGGAGGTGAGTTTTGCTGCCTATGTAGTCATCTGCACTTAGTCAGCAGCCACTCCAGTATTCCTATTTTGTTTAAGATTACATTGTTTAGAGACCAGGTTTTTGTATACATGGGATACATTAATATCTATATTCTGCTTCCCTGTTGAGGACATTTAATTTTCCTTTTTAGTTTGTTTTCTGGGTGATTTTTAATGCAATCAACCGATAAATTCTGAAGATTGTATAAAAATGTACTCTAGGATTTTTACATTACTTTCTTCCAAAAATTAAATGCAACAGCACAAAAATCAGAACTTCACCAAGGCAATTAATCATCTTTCCTTAAGAAAAAGTCAGCTTAGAGAAATTTTTGTCTGTTGGGAAATAAAACATAAATAAATAAATAGATAAATAAAAAAGAGAGCAGAAAATGTATTACAGTCTCATTTCCTGAATTACATTCTTATGTCACACAACATGTTACATCTGAGTAATTTTTATCTTAATCACTGATTAGCTCTAGGAATGCATTGAAGAAATGTTTCTGCCTCTGATACTTGCTTCATGGGAAATTTTAAGGGAGGCTATGTTTAATGCTATATTTAAGTGGTGTTATTATGGGGGTAGGACAGCTAGTAATCAGTTTAATTGGTAGCAAATATTGAAGCTAGATATTAGAAAAAGCTTTATAACTGTAAGGATAATTAATGCCACAAAAGACTACCTAAGGCTGCTGTGTAAAAACACACATTTAATGTTTTCAAAAACAGATTAGGTGAGAACCTGTGTGTGTATATCTAATCCTACCTCAGAGCACAGAAGTGCTTCTTGGAGTTCTCTTCTGTTGTACATTTCAATTTCTTACTGTTGCTGAAAAACAAGAAACATTCATAGGCCAACAGAGGGTTGTTGTTTACAATACCTTACACATACTTGTTTTCCTTTGTATCTATGTTTCTGCATAGCACGGAATGATCTAAAATGTTTTCTTTTCCTGCACTATAATTTGCAGAAATTGCAACTGAAATTCAGAAAACTTACATATGTCTTGCTCTCCTGTGAAGAGTTTATCTCACTAATTCCAACAGTGATCTTAGCGCATGACTGCTAAATTGCCAGAAGATTATGGAAGTATGTTCTAGCATCTATGGTCTGGATACATCTGTGTCACATTTTAAATTACATTTATTTTCAGCTATGGCAATTAGATCTGTGGCTGGTTGACTACTTCTAAAGATGTTTCTGATGTTACCAGTCGTAGAAGTCTTCAATATTGGAATGGGGTGTCTCTGGAGACTATTTATCCTAGCAACATTATTCACAGTTGAGAATATGTTTTCTGTGTTCCATATGCAAATCTACACAATGGCTCAATGAGATTGCAAATGAGTTTTAGCCTGAGTTATTTCATTGCAAAATGTTACAAATGCAGTTTTTTAAACTCACAACACCACTGTGTTTTGATACATAAGATGATGGTGGGATGTCTGCTGTCATCCCAGATCCCTTGGTGCTGTGACTTTGTGATTTGTGCCCCTATAGATTTTGAGGACTCAGGAAAAGAGAAGTGTAAGCAGTCAAGAGATTCAGAGAAATGGCAATGTGTGCTTTGTTGGCGAATTGAAAGTATCTCAGACCTGCTTGAGCTCATGCTCCAGCTCTGTTTCAATTATTTATCACTGGCAAAGTAGTAACACCCTGTCCCTTCCATGAGATTCCCCAGGTATGTGCTATATGTCACATCTGTACTAACCAAGGCAGGATAACAGGTAAAAGCACATGCTCCTGCAAATTGGAGATCACAGGGTGACACCCATTCATGGTTCAATGTCTTGTAAATATTTATATAACTATTAATAAAACAACAGAAGTTCCCTGTTGCTTTGTTTTCTTGTTTCAAATTCAGGGTTCCAAGAAGCTGAACCAACAAAAGGGTCATGTCTTATAGCACAGCATTTTGTAGCTTCTAGGCACTTTGCACCATTTTAGAAGCAGATTTTGTGCATTCAGACACCTATGATTCCTTTACAGTGTGTAGGTAGTGCTATATACCAGAGAAGGGAGCCTGAGTCAAAGCCAGTCTACTGACCCATGGGGTTTTGGAATTGCCATTGCAAGGGCTAGTCCTTAGACATCACTTCTCTGTGGGTTTTGTGCCTTAAACTGAAAGACAAAGGACAAGTTCCTCCACTCAAGAGGAATAGTTCTCCACCCTTTTCTGATTTTCTTTTAAATCCTGAAGAGCATTCCTCAGAGGCAGCTATAGATAGATGAATGTGAAGCTGCCTCTCTGATCCTTTTCCTGAAGCCTGTCTCTCTGCTGACTTCCCCTATCCTTCCACACAAGGCACACTCACTTTTAAGAGCATTGAGTCATATCTAAATCCTGGTATCTCCTTAACTGGAATTGTTTCAAAATCTTGTTCCCAAAAGTCCAAGCCCTAGTGGGCTGACAGTCTCTTTGTTCTGGGTGAAGTGGTAAGCATTAACTAGGTTATGACCATGACCTTACAGTGCTGAGGTGGAGTGGTTTGACCGTAACTAGAGCCGAGGTGCCCACCAAAGCTGTTCTGTCAGTCCTCCTCCTCAACTGGGCAGGCGGAGACAAAAATGCAATTAAAGGTTCCTGGGTCAGATAAAGGCAAGGAGAGATTGCTCAATACTGCCACAGGCAAAACAGACCCAACTTAGAAAAAAAAAAAGTCTAATTTATTACGCAAACAAAGCAGAGTAGGAAAATGAGAAATAAAACCAAATCTTGGAACTCCCTCCTTCCTGAGCTCAACTTCACTCCCCACTTCTCTCCCTCCTCTCCTTCTGAGTCAAAGAATGGGGTTGGGGTCAGTTCATGACACATTATTTCCACTAGTCCTTCACCCTCAGGGGAAGGTCTCCTCACCCACTTCCCCTACTACAATGTGTCTTCCTCCGGAGACAATCCTCCACCAACTTCTCCAATTTCAGTTCTTCCAATGGTCTTCAGTTCTTCATCAACTGCTCCAGTGTGGGCCTCTTCCATGGGGTGCAGACCTTCAGGAACAGACTGCTCCCATGTGGTTCCCCCACAGGGTCACAAGTCCTGCCAGCAGACCTGCTACATTCTAGGCCTCAAAGGGCTACAGGGAAATCTCTGCTCTGGCACCTGGAGTACCTCCTCCTCTTCCTTCTACACTCACAATGGTATCTTAAGTGCTGTTTCTCTTACATCTCATTCTTCTCTCTGCAAAAAATCCTGCTGTCTACATTGCTTTGGGGTTTTTTTGTTTATTCTTGAATATGTTATTTCAGAGGTACTACCACTGTGATTAATAGCCTCGGCCTTGCCGACAGTGGATCCATCTTGGAGTCAGTTGGCGTTGGATCTGTTGGATGTAGAGGAAACTTGTAGCTGCTTCTCACGGAGGCCACCCTTACATGCCCTCCCTGCCATGAAAACCTTGCCATGCAAACCAAAAATATGGGGCTGACACTGGAAAGGGTCTGGGCTTCCAGTTTTTCTGCTGGGAGGTTTCTGACAGCTGCTTAAGATATATTTCATGGCCTGTGCTCTCTTTTTCCCCTTCTTGTTGACAAAGTTGCCGGGGAGAGGAACACAGCCCAGTGCTGGATCAGCTGTATTGTGTCATGAGATAGGAAAACTGAAGGAAAGATGACAACCTCAACAAGCAGGTTATTATGAATTCTTGTCAGCTGCCAATATACATTATGACCACAGATCAATTAGACTTGGACAGAGCTTTGAGATTATTGCCAACAACTCATCATGAGGTTTTTTTCTTACTTCAAATAATTCGCATAATGCACACACCAGTTTCGAATGAAATAGGTCACAACCAGACAATCTGGCGTATAGTATCATCAATTTTAGTACGGTCCTTGTAAGCACCCAGTGTTCCCCTCCTGGAGCCACTGTACATGCCAAAGCAGTAAGTGCATAGCAGTGTTGAGAGGGAGATATTAATGTCCCCAATTTAATCAGTCATTGATTTCTTCATCAAATGCCTCAATTCTTCTAGTCTTTCCAGCTTAACTTTGGTTTTGCATTTTTTCCTTTTCAAACCAAAACCGTTTGGCAGCGTCTGAGGCACAAGCCTCTGCACCTGCTTAAATAAAGGACTTGTGGAGTGGAAAAATAACATTCACACCCTCATGTCTGGGTCACTGACTGGCATCAGGAACAAAACTGTTTCTGTTCTCTATGCTAAGTGTAGTAAAAATTGAGCTGCAATATGTTCCTGTTTTAATATATACATTGAAGGTGTGATAAGTCCCACAGAAGTTTCCTGTGCTCATTCATGATGGAAATCCCTTTAAAATCTCCCTTTGCTTCTCACTCTTTTTTTAAAGTACAGGACTACTCTGACTTAGACCAAGGTTTAAAACATATATCTTCAAAACTTTTTTTCAGCGCATTCTTAGGAGTTTTAATCAATTATCAAAGTTTTAAAACTTTTTAAAGAAATAAGAAAAAATATTTGAGCCAGGAGAACAAATATCTGCCAAGATCAGAGCTTCAAAATTCCACTTACATTTTACTTCCTTCAAAACTATTTTTTTTGAGAGATTTTGTTTGACTCTCCTTTTCTTTCTTTACATGTACATCTTCAGAGATGTTTATAGATACACACTGCAAGACAGTGTACTTAGCTCCCAACCAACCACTGGGACAAACATGGTGAGTACATCTCAAAAAAGAATATCCAATTGTGCTAGAAAAAATGGCAAGAATTTCCAGATTCCCTTCAAAGAAGAGCAGATAATGAATTTGGGAAATGGAGAGTGTTTCAAAGATCAGTGCAACTGCTCACTGTATCAGTCTTAAAAATACAAGCTGAAAAGAGGCTTTCAGCAAATGGAGGAAAAAAGTAGCACCGCTCATCTGCAATTTCTATGCCTGAGTCAGGTTAATCAGCGAGACGTCCACCACCATGATGATCTTACATGATCATCACTGCCTTGGTGAATTTACATAAGGTTACTCCGTACAGAACTCAAAATCTGTTAGGTATCTGTGAGACCAATTCAAACAAAGAAGGAAGTGAAAAACAAACAAAAAGAAAATTATCAGAAAAGAAGAATTACCCTGAGAGGAAGAGTTAAGAAAATTAAAATGGCTATGCTGCCTAATGATTATCTAGGGAGGCCATGATACTTGTGTACAAATATTTGAAAAGTATTACATGCAGAGGAATACTAGAGATTTGGCCGAATAGAGAGAATAAATACGTGTTGGGTAAATATGAAGAACATATTTGGGCAGGATATTAACTTTTTTCAATAAAACTTTGTCATTTGATGTGTTTCTGGCAGTATCATGCACAGATTTGCTAGAGGACAGATACAGGTGGTGTTTACAAATCCCTGGGACGAAGCATGGACTATCTATAAATGGACTGAAACTGTAGGATAAATCAGTTGCATTGGGAGTGGGTGAGTGGAGAGCAGAGAAATCTTGAATCATGGTCTCTGCAATCTGACCCTCTAACAAAGCAGGTTTTTGCCTGAGTTATGTGAACAGCTGGCCATCTTGCTTTATTACAGTTCCACAAAAAACAGTAAAAAATGTGTTTTGGGTTAAACCGAATACTTGACTTTGGTGCAAGTTTTTATTTTTTTAAAACTTATATTTCAAATATACTTAAAACAGATTAATTGTAAAAAGAAGCTTTGGTTTTCAACTGAGGTGCTGATACCTTTCTTTTTTTTTAGAAAAATTGAAATGAAGCAGGGAGAGGTTTGGGGTTTTTTTTTAGGTTTCCTTCCCTTGCTGACATATCTGGATAAAACTGACACACACTTATCTTCCCATGAACTTGAATATGCATTTTTCAGTAAAGGTAGTTTTAGCTGAAAAAATATTGGCGTTTATAAAAAGAAAAACAAAACGAGTTTTTGATCCATCGGAGAACATGCTTTTTCTCGCTGACATCTTACACTAAACTTCCTCTCTACCAGTCTGGCAGTTTTCTGGCTGCTCTTACAGTGCAGACGTTGCTGCTTACCTGAAATTCTGCCCAGCAGTTGCGCAAAGGCCTGTTCCAAAGGGTTTTTATACAAGTTACCCTTTCTGTATCAGCATGAAGTGCCAAGAGACTGTGGTTCATTCAGCACAACGCAAAGTACTGCAGAAAATGATCCCATTCTGGCAAAATGGAAAGAAAGGAATGATCTAATGGGGTTTTCTATCTCTGATTTCTGTTGCTTGCTTTCTACCTGGAAAAAAACCTCAAGTAAATCATACTGGAAGTAGCCGTGGTCAAATTATTGAACTGCAAACGGGTGTCCACAGGAGGCACTATTTCCTAAAAGGCAGCAGTCATTGTGATCCTCCAGGTAAAGCCAGATCAAATAGGTAAATCCAAATCAACGAGGAAAGGTCAAAAGTACATTGAACTGCATCTTTGAAATTGCTATTTCAGCATAAATGTCAAGTCATTTCTAAACAAACAAACAAAACAAACAAACAAAAGACCAAGTTGCTTAAGTAAGATTTTCCAAGTTTTATGTGTTACAATGCCTTTAATCTCCTGAAATCCAAACTGGTTTACCTCTTAAAGTTTTCTTTTTCAGAATACAATTAAGATCATTTGAAGTAAGACAGAATTAAAGGATAAGATTTCACTGAATTTAATTAACATCGCTGATGATCATCCATCTTTAAAGAACACGCATGCATTTCATTACATTACAGGTGTCTTGTTAATAGAAATAAGAAAGTGACTTATACGTGAAAATTAGAGAACAAACCATTGTTTATGATATGAACTAAGACCAATGCTAAAAAGCCTATTAGTGTAATTTATTAGGACACTTTTTCCTGCCAAGCATTCTGCAAGATGTTAGCTCTTCAGTGATACACATTTTATCAGTAGAAGCAGAAGTAAGATTTGCTGACAGAAATGATTAAAAGATTTGCTAATAAACATAGAACACTTAAGTTGTAAACTACAGAACTGTATGTCCAAACAAAAACTTGATAACTGAGCAACTGTTTTTTAAGTATTTTCATATGCAATGGTCAAGAAGAGAATTATTAAAATAACTTATTTAACATATTTCAGAACATTAAAAACATTAAAATATGAAGATATGGTGAGGTAGAATAAAAGGATCAGTCCCCTGTTACTCTTAATTGCTTTTATATTGTCCATAATTTCTATTGTTTTCATTTAACAATGCTATAATATTTAACTTGGGGTGGAGAATCTGACTGTTGGAAAGTGAGAATAAAAATAAAAAACCAGATGGCTATTCAAGTGTCAATAAGAAATTAAACATATTTGGAAAGACTGAGCATCTTTCTTCACCTATTATACATTGTCCCCTGTAAAAAGGCAAACATACAGGATAGGTCATCCAGAATAATACTCAATCGCAGATATGTTCCTTGTCTGCATGTGCCACAGTAGTAGCAATTAGCAGGAGGAGGGGAGAAAGGATTGATGAAAATTTGGTGTTAATTAAGGAATTCTCAGAGGAACATCTCCCAAAGCCAAAGAAATGTTAAGCCAAATCTGTGGTTGTGGCAACCACAGATCTATTGAAGTCAGAGACACAATACTAATTGATACCATTTGAATAGCTGACTTATGAAGTTAAAGGAAATATCACTAACAATTGTAACTGTAAAAAATTTGATTCCAAAATAAGCTTTCTAGCAGCAGATGTGAAAGGGTAAATTTCAAGTGTGGAGCAATTGCCCCAGAAGTGAGACCTAGGGGGAACATTTCCAGCAAGCTGCGTCAGTGTTAAGGACTGAATGGAATCAGCAGAGAACAAATGTACATACCTCATCACCACACATCCCCAGATGAAAATTAGCACCAGTAGTGTAGATATTGTTTTGTCCTTAAGATTGTCACTACAACAGCAATGCAATGCCTTCATGTCTATGTGGAAAGGTTCCGTAAAGTGGACAAAGAAGAAGCGATGCAGACATGGCCACACACATATCTGCTTGATAAAACCATTTGATGCTATCCCTCCTCCACCTCCCACCCCCCAAGCAGATAAAATTAAAGAAAAATCCAAACACATTCCCAATACAAGGATGTTCACACAAGAAAAAAAGTTCTACTGAAGAGATCATGCTAAATGAGCCAGATAGAGAGCAAACAAGGATGAAAATGAGAATGAAATACATCAGGAATTAAAAACATCTCATACATCTTTGTAAAATTTTATTTTTCCATCAAAAATAGATCAAAGTCTGGAAAAAACATTCAAGTGATAGTATTTCATAAGCATGCATGCAGCACAGTTCCTTTCAGAGGTCTGAGGATGCTCAGGATTACTGCCTCACGGAAAACGAAATAACATCACCCAGCTGTTCATGTGAGTTAAATAGTAAAAAGCAATGATAACACCTTTAGATATAACATATAATGATAACATTTTAGGTATATGGGAAGGAAGTTTGGATTGCACCCTTCATAAATTCAGCAGTCAGGTGACAGGAGTGACCGTTTTTCTACACTTAAAATTTACTTACAGTGGAATAGACAGAAGGCAGGTAATGAGAAAAAACAGCTATATTTGTGCCAACAGCCTTCTCCTAGTGTAGAAATGGATCGTGGAAGAAATCAGAGATGGTGAGGAAATAACAAAGACTGCAGAAGCAGCCCAGTGTTCAGACAAATGACAGGCTGCAGAAAGCCACTTGTCCTCCAGTTAAGCTCAGCCACAACTGACTTCTACTTCAGTGTACTTCCACACTGTCTTTTCATTCTATTTAATTAATTAATTATTTCAGAGTCTGTGAGAATATTATTTCAAAGACTACCTTTTCTTCACTATCTCAAAAAAAAAAATCTGCGGAAAGACATGGCGCATATTTACAATATATATATTTTAAACCCCTCAGCTACTACCAGCTGAATTTTGAAGGGGTTTTTAACAATGGCCATAAGACAGCGAATTTGATTAGCAGACAGAGGGCAAAGTAGAATTATGTATAATTTTACTGAAAAAAGAAAAATTAAAGGCTGACCACCTAGAGCCTAATGAATTCTGGTTACAGTTGGCCACCTAAATGGAAAGGTGGTATTTCTAAATAATTTCAACTAGATGTTAAGTCGCATATGAATTTGGTTATCTCCAGAGACTAAAAAGGCGGGAAATAATTTTAACTTACAACAGACTCAGATCTTATTAAGTAACATTTTAGCAGATTGCTAAAAAGTGCCATTCTGTATAGTCCCAAGAGGAAGCTGGATTTCATAGTTTTGCTACAGCACAAGAAAGCCAAGCAAGCCTCTGCAATCACCACGCGTGTACCTGGGGTGGAGGCTGTGAGGTCTGTGGGATTCTTAAAGCAATGCTACTGAATAACACACTCTTTGGTGTGGAAAACTTGCCGACTGTTCCACATCATCAGGCAGCCCTCTGAGTACCTACTTATCTTCTGGGTTACAGGTATTCTTTTTGCTAAGGACTAAAGAAAAAAAAAAAATCAGAAAGGGTCATATCACCTATAGCCACTCCTGAATGCTGAACATAACTTTCAACAGTCAGATGACAGAAAGTGTTTGTAATTTGTTTGTAATTTCTTTGGATGAGTAGGAAAAAAAATAAAATTTATTAGAATATATCCAGATAATTATGAAGACATCAGTTGCTCTAGTAAATGGATGAAAAATTGTTCACCTCTCCTAAGGCTTTGTGTACTTGTACATTATGCAGAAATCATCAACAAAAAAGGAGACCTATGAAAAAATTGCCACCCTTTTGTAGTTGGATTAACATAGGGCAAAACATTGATTTTTCTAGCAAATTTATCAGAATATTCTTAGCCCTTCCCAGTTGCAATGAAATACAACTGATTTTAAAGTACTTTCCACAGAAATTCAATGGAGACTCCACTGTCTCCCATATACAGTTACCTCACACTGTTTGATGATATTACTAATCTTTTTTCTTTGCTTGTTTTATCGAGTTACATCTATTTTTGGAACAAAGTAGGAATTTTGCAATTAAGTTTTAAATATTTTATTTTTGAAACAAAGAAACTAATTTTTCTTGTTTTATTGAATTCCATGCAGATTTGATAGTAAACTCTACAAAGTCCTCTAATTTACATATCTGTATCACATTTTAAATCTTACTTGAAAACCAGCCTGCAGTTACAGCTAATCAGAGGGTTTTGGATCTCTTACTTAAAAGGTAAGATCAGATGTCTTTTGTTTTAAGTCACTCCAGTGGCCCACCCTCAAAGGCATATGTGCTCTGTGCAGTAAACTTCAGTCCCAACAGTTTCTTCTCTTCCATATCCCTCCCTTCCCCACAATTTTTGGATTTTATTCATTCACACTCTCCAACCGTTTCTTGTTTGTCGTCCAGCTCTTTAAAATGACATCTGTGATGGTTTCTGTTGGCTTGTATCTCATCCTCATGTCCTTTGAGTATGAGGGAGGATATGCCTCCCTCAACTTCACCATCACTTTTTCCAACAGATGCATCTAGTGATATGTCCTAAATTTATTCTTGTGTTCACCAGGGGGATTCTACTATGACTAGCTCAGGCCCCACTGATATTTCCATAGGGACTGAATATGACCTGTGACTCATCAGGTTGAGAGGTAGTGTTCTGGTTTCTCTTCAGAATTTTAGAAATAATTAAGACATATGCCTGAAGAACTACCTGCTTGATTTCCTTTCCAGGTTTCCTAAAAGGGAGATTTCCTAAATGGAAGACATCTCCCCATGAACTTTGTTATATATGCAAGGTCATATGTAACTTTTTTTTTTTAATAAGGCCTTTAATATTTAATAAACCAGCATTGGTAATTGTAACACTTTCTAAAGGATGGCTCCTCTCTGCAACCATTTATACTGATTCACCCTTTTCAGTTTCACCTGCCCAATTTGTTTATAAAGATAACAAATTCCTTCAAAGTCAAACAAATTTCTCTACAAGTATTCAACCCTCTATACCAACTCAGTATCTAAATGCTAATACCCTTATATTCTGCAAAAATGTAGTGTTACTGCTCATTATTGGTTACTAAATATTCTTTATTTACTTTTAACTTTTAGAGCCATGGCATGCTCTCCTTTACTGATAAGGATGTTTCTTCTGCAGCCAATTTCAGCATCCCCTTTTACATTTTTGGTCACCTTTGGCCTTCTTTTGCCTTTTTGGCCACAGAATGCTCTGGTTGGTGATCCTGTAGTTCACTGTTTTCAGTTCAGTGTTCTCTATGCCCTACATCAAAGCAAGTATGTTCTCTTGGTGTCTGAAAATCATTGTTACTATTTAACTTTTTTCCCATATTGGTACCCAGAAATCAATCAGACTCTGCATCATTTATGCCTGGCACAATATTAAACAAACAACAGCTTCATATACGCAGTATCTTCTGTAGTTAGTATCTATATTAACTGCAGTACAAGTTCTTTTGCATTCATGTTAATTATTTGCATACACAAGTCACTTTGTATTAAACAGATCTGCATATATATGACTTTTTTGCATATCTGTTCATGTGCCAATTTCATGATATATCTGCATTTCATTATTATTACTATGTATTCTATGTTAATACAAATATAATTTCCATATGGTATCTGCAATTTCCCAGCCCAAGCTATTTGGCTAACTTAATCTTAAACATTTCTCAGCTGACACAGAAAGCTTCTTCACCAAAATAGCTAGAAATTCTGAGCAGCTGGCTGGTGTGCAGAGAAAAACATTTGAGTGCTGAGATTCTGTATGAAAAGCTGCTTTGGAAACATGTGAAAGAGATGAAGTTTTAATCTTGTAGCTAATACACAGCCATAGTGGGAGTCAGTGTTAATCTCAGCCCCAAATTTGCAAATTATTTTACAGGAAAACTTGCACATATACCATTTTCCAGCCACATTCCATGAAATCTTTTAGCATTTCAGAAAAACTTAGAATATCCCATGAAGAAAAGTTATGCTCCAGATACGTAGTTCTTATCTGACAAAGGCTAGACATCCTTAGCTGGTTTCTTCCTTCAGATCTTTACAGCCTTATTGCTAGATCTTACATGACTAAATATGCATCAGGATCACTGGTCAGAACAGCTCCATGATATGAGGAGGGTGACACCCCAAAAGTACCATTTGATTGTGTTAAATGACAAAAGGCAGTCTGTTCTGCCTACAACTAAAGTGGAGCCACAACTAACAACTGAGATTTACAGTTTTTAAAGTGTTCTAGAAATTACTAACAAATTCCAACAGTCAGTAAGCAGAGAGTTATTCTTCACACAATTACAAAAGTCAACGACTTAGTATCAAAGCTTCAAAGCTGAGAGTGATTCAAAATAGTTTAGACTCCTAATATGTTTACATGGCAAAACATACTTTTTAACCTTATCAGGACAACGCACATGTGCTCATGTGGTACGAGTCTTGGATTAATCAGAAACACACTATTTCCTAATGCCCCAAGGCAGTATCTAGGAGCTACAATGGGCAAGATTAACATTCATATATTCTGTATATCAATATTAACTATTCATATTTTAATACCTAACACTGTCTTAGCAAGTTTCTGTGCCACTGTATTAGCTTAGCACAATGCTGTGTGAGACAGTACTCTTCCCATCAATACTTTCATTATACTGCTGCACTAGACAGATACAGGAGTAAGCCGCTTATGCAGGATGGAGTCATATCAAGCTAATATTTTGATAGTAAGTTAGTCAAGCATTATGCAAATATGATTCACAGTGTTGAAAACAAATGGTAACACTGTAAATGGTTCCCTTGAACAAAACCACCAAAGTTAGTGTAGGGGTTGATCCTGGAAGGATTGTTGGAAGAAGTTGGTGGAAGTCAGGCTTTATTATTTTGAAAAAGGAGACAGATTTTTCCCATTACAGTTTCCACTGTTAAAAACTACCACAATCTGAAGGGTACACACTGGGTATGTATTTGTTAAAGGTAAACTACTTTAGGAGGCCCAGCCCATTTCTATCATCACACTTTCTCACGTCCCAGGAACATCTGTC
This sequence comes from Laterallus jamaicensis coturniculus, assembly GCA_022605575.1. NCBI lineage: Eukaryota > Metazoa > Chordata > Aves > Gruiformes > Rallidae > Laterallus > Laterallus jamaicensis. Next base: position 27,211,034 of record JAKCOX010000010.1, read on the forward strand.
AATTTTCAACAACAGGCAGGCTTTGCTAGGTGTCTAGGCCTGCATAAACACTGTGTCTGTGAAGAATCACTTACTATGTCATAAATTGTTCACTGCCTACACATGGATACTGATAAAGTGATTTTGGACATAGTACCAGATCACACCTACAAACATTACAATGCCACTGAGAACAGAATGATCATAGGGATTAATAAATATAGCTTGCAAACTACTGCAACACTATGAAAATGTGTACTTATAAGAATTATTATGCAATTGAGTCATTAAATATATTCTTTCTATTTCCTGTTATGCTATCAGTTTTCATACTATGCTGATAAATCATTAAATGTACACTTTCCATTCCACAAATTATTTTTAGAAAAGTAGATATTCAGGCTTCTTCAGAAATACATCTCTTTCCTCTTCTCCCATATTAAGGTATCTAAAGGTGCCGGTAAGTGATTGACAAACTTACAATCAGAAGTATGGAGTGTTAACCGACCACCTCTATTAATGCTGCATGCGTAAAACAAGTATAAATAGATAAAAAGACTCCTACACTCTTCCCACAGTGATACCATCACAGCAGTCCCACAGCAGACAGCTTTTTCTGTAGCTGCGGAGGAAGTAGAAGGATATGCTTCACAGGAAACAGAGCCAGAAAACACCCATTTGGTCACACTAGATTTTCCACGACAATGCAATTGGCAGATCCCAACAGACTTATCTTTTTTCTTAGAATTTCTAGTTCCCCATCCTCCCCTCTGCCAGCTTTCTTTGTTGTTCAGTTGCCTTGCTTCAACACTTGGAGTCCAAACTTGCAGTGCTTGCTTTTCCTTGTCTGGGCCTAAGAAATTTTCTTCTTTTATTTGTAGTATTACTTTGAAAACATTTTATAAGCTCTCATGCCATTCCCCAAACCCTCCTCACTGGCAGACTTCTTTTTTCTGGGCTATAAAGTTTTATGTTCTCTTATCTTATAGCATTCTTCAAGAACTGTAAAATCTTTGCTGTTCTTTATTTTTTTCATGTTGATCATATAAACACAGAGAAGAATGAGGGTTTTTTCCTAGTTTTTATTCCAGTCACCTGTTAGGTGACAAGGCATACAGAAAATAGCATAGGTACTGTGCACCTCTACTTCAATAGTACAGGGAACTGTGCCAACTCTTCCCTGTGTGTTGTGTGGTACAGAACTTCATAGAAAAGTGTGTTCTTAAAAACAGCTTGCTGATTCACATAGACTGGTAGTGTTACATTAAAACCAAAAATGTACTGGAGAAGTAGTTTTTAATAGTTATTTTAGCTGATGTTATAGTCACATAAATCGCATAACTTACAACTTAATCCCCTAAGCAAACTGATTTAAAGTATATTTACAAAAGTCATTTTTTTGGATTGTACATCCTCACAAGGATTTCTTTAAGCACCTCAGCCATTGGTGGCTGTAGTCTTTCATAGCCATGTCATCCAAATGTTAGACCTTTAAAGTTACAGGAAAAAATGTTGTCTTACCTTATAATTATGTCCCATTGAAATTTTAAGAAACTTTCTCCAGAGATCCTGCCTTTGACAATACTGGGACACTTCAGTGGGCGTGGCCTTTCTTTTTTTGTTTTTGCTACAAATAGCATCATATTCTTCCACCTCCATTAAATTATGTCTTCCCTATGTTACTCTCTAGGATACCAGTGCAAAACTTTCATATTTTCATCCAGAAGAGCAGAAGAAAGAAACATGATGAAACCTTGTATGTTTTCAATCATGTACACCAAAAAGGAAGGGTGGGGGAAGATTTTCCCCTGATACCCTGACACAACATAAGAACTTTTTTAGAATAACATTCAGCTTGGCTTCCATTCCAAGAGGGATTTAATCTGTTTCCTTCCAGTGACTTTGGTTCTACTTTCCCAAAGCTCAACAGCAACAGCATGGCTTCCAGAGAGAATTTAGACAGCTGATAGTGTGGTATTTCATTACTTTTATAGAATTTAATTGCTTTCAATTTCTTTGTGTGGATTGAGCTTTATGAATAAAAGAAGACTTACCGCAGCAAATACCATTATCTTTCATTATCTCATTATTAGGAAAGTACTATTTTGTAAATTATTTCCTCATATTTATTAATAGAAACTCCTACTAAAAGTTCTGAGAATAACACTGACCTTTCTTTGTCTTATCTGTTCAAAATGTACTTTGAACAATGCCTTCGTGCCGTAGTAACCGTGCATAATAACTGCATATAACACATATAACTAGTACCAGAAGTCCCAAGTCCAACTATCTTTTCTCCCGTCTCATCAGCATTATTGCGTTTCCCAACCCACTGATATATTTGGATGAGTTTCTGAGTTATTCCTTCTTTTAAGATCAAAATATACTTTCATAGTTTTGGGTTCTCCTATCACCCAGCACTTGAGGCCAGAGCACAGCTCTGGACAGTGGTCTGATACTGCTGAAGATGATGCAGATCTAGCCTCAGCTTCAGAATGCAGAAAGCCATTTATTCCTTCTGGTGTGTCCTGAATCCCCTGCAAGTACCTTCTGAAGACAGCTTGGCAGTGTTAGTAGTGGTATTTTTAAATAGCTAAAAACAGGCTTAGTCTGTCTAAACATAGGCTATTCACCAGCTATCATCAAAACAATTCTGCTTTTTCTGCATGACAGTCCACCAGACTATGAAAACCTGCAGCACAGACTCAAAAGTATGATGAAGCCCATCTGAGCAGTGGTCACAATAAATACTGTTTTGCTGTCTGTACAATAACGGGGCCTTTCTTTCAGGTGGAACTTTTGAGCTGTGCCAGCACATGCAACTCAGTAATGAGGCATAATACCAGCTATGAAACACCATGGGCCAGATCTCTGATTGCATTGAGGACCTCGAAGGTACTCGCCAACAGATAGCAGACAAAAGCCCTCTGCCTTCATCTGAACTCTGCCAAAATCGCAGTGCAAGGCACAGCATCTGCAAGGAGACGATGTTCAAAAGTAGATATAGCTACTTATTTTATCTGCTTAGTGAAACAAAGCAAAAAGGCACTGAGTAGAGAAAAAAATTGAATGTACTCACAAAAAACCACCAAAAGCAGCCAAAGGAAAAGAAGTTGCAAATAAAGTGCAACTGGTTTTCAGGGTTTGATGCAAATCCCTGGGGAGTGGAGTCGTCATGGTGGCGCATGTTGTGACACATGTGTATGTAGGGTAACACACTAGCCATTGCCCAGGGATTGAAGTAAGTCAACTTTTGTCTTCTGCTTTCTTCTTGCTTATGTGTGAGTGACACGGGGCATGACACTGCTTTCCCTAGCACCAGGTAGCTGCCAGCATGACTATAAGGAAGCTGATGCTCATGTGTATCAACACCATCATGTCAGATCAGGAGCAGCATCCTTTGGCCACTCTTTTTGTCTTCCTCTGGGCAACCTGGGCATTTGTCCAAGGATAGGGAGAGCCTTGTTATCCTATAAGTGGACACCCATAGGCTGCTGTGTTATCCTGCACAAGAATTTGAGCTCACATAATAGACTGATAGTCAAGTAAGTATGCCAACAAAGGGCTTTCTGAAAGATTTCTCTCATCTGACACTGTTTTCTTAGAAATAGCTTTTTGATAGAGAAATATAATTTAAGAGAGAAATTTTAGAAATCAACATAAGTAAATATATCAAGCTGCCAAATTCACTTCTTTCCATTTGAAAGGCTAAAATCTTCCTAGTGTATGCACATCATCATACATTATTGAATCTAATGCTCTGTGGAGAATTTGTTGCCAGGAACAGCTATCCCAGTGCCATTTCAGAGGCTGTATTCAGACAGATCTGCAAGGTTGGCACATATGACAGGATTTCTAAGAGACCTGCATCGCTCTTTAGTGTCTGCTGGAGGACAGACAGGATAATTTAAGGCTTCTCAAATGACATAGACTCCTATGTTTAGGCAACTGGATCCCATCTTAGAATACTTTGTCAGATAAGTGCAGAGCTAATTATCATATTATTCGGAATGAAATCAAAACCTGGCACTCCAGTTTGCTATTCCGCTCAATAAAAGTGCACACAGATACAGATCAGATATCTATATACCCATACATATATGCAAATAAATAAGCTGTACCTATCTGAAAATGACCACAGAAGATTCTGCCCTAGTAATGGGAACAGAATGACTTTACTGGTCATTGACTTACCATTTGTCAAGTGACTTGGTTTGCTGAAGGAAAAATCTAGGCAGATCTCCAACTCTGAATGGAAAGTGGGAAGAAACTTAATTTTCTTTTCTAGAGTCTATGAGAAAGAGTCAAAGAGATTTACAGAGTCCAAGAAGCCAGAGAAAATTCGGAAGGATTTTTGATTCTCTGCTTTTCCTCTATGAAAAAGAGTCTACAGGTAAAACATAGGGAGAAACAGGGACAGAAAAATCAGGAGCACAAGAAAAGCAGTGGATTAAAATACTGTTTTTCTACTGTATATACAGAATACAGCATGTATTTCCCATTACTGGTACATGATTAGCAAAGAAAAAAGAAGGCAGCATCATACTTTACAATGGTACTTTATAATGGGTACTAACTACTAGCTTTAAACACACTAGTCTCAATTCTTATATCCAAACACTGGTGGTAACTGATCATTTCTGTATACAAATAACTTAGGAAAATACTTCCCAAATTCAAATGGAACTGTACTCATTGTTTTGTTCTTCCCCTCATAAAGTCATAGTGGCAAATAGGTTATTGGAATGGCAGTTTCCCCCATGGAATACCTGCAACTAGGACCTGCAACACTAAAACAGGGTAGGAGAGTCAGAAGTAATATGTAATACAAAGCAAAGCATTACTTATAGAGATAAGTTTAGCTTTTGGCAAAATGGCTTTGTACTTCAAAACCTTAAGAAAAAGAAGTCCTATTGATTCCAGCAGACATTCTGCACGTGTGTACATTGAGAAACTGATTAAACTGGCAATGAGGAATTAAAGCTGCCTTGGACTGTTTTCTCACTGTAAATTTCTATACCAAACCTGAAGGGTAATGAGAAAGCTTTAACCTTCCATAACATCAGTTTATGAATCTAAATGTGTAGACAATAGGTAGCATAGTTTTTCTTTGGCATAGTTTTTCTTTAACCTCAGGAAAGCTTTTTACATCACTCAGAGAAATATACTTGGCTATATGTGCATACTTGAATAGAATAGCAAGCGGCCACATATTGTCCTAATGTGTTAAATGATATTCTTTCCATAAAGTGGAGCGAAATATAAAAAACACCTTCATGTTCTTTTATATATTTATATAATCTGAAATCCATAGAATATATAGAGAAAGCATGCTTTAAGAAACCCCAAAACATTGATGCACCAATATCACTAGTACGATTTAGTAAATGGTACCTTATGATGGGACAGATGCATACTAAGGTAAAACATGTAAAATTCTCATATGGAAAACACAAAACACGTCCCCCCCCAAAAAAAACCCCAACAATCCCACAAAACCCCAAAAAATCCCAAAAGAAATGACAGAAACCTGCAAACTTTTCTTTATAGATGACTTTTCATCTTTCAGGATGACTTTCTAGGCAATACAGCAAATACTGAATCAATTCTTTATAACTAAACAATTCTAAATAATTCCAGTATTTATTCTAAGTGTGCTTTTGCTCTAAGCAGGTTTTTATAATATAAATAACAAAAGATTTGCAAATGTTGCTTCCAATCATACTAGAAGTGTACCCAAAAATTTGGATTATTTTTCTTAATTTTCAGTCTATCACAAGTAAAGAAATGATAAACAGTTTGCTCTTTTGTGTTTAATTAGAGTTCAGCCTGATCATAAAACATAATAGTTCATACCTAACTAAAGTGACAGTCTGAATGAAGTATCAATGGATACCACTGTCCTAATAATAGAAAGAAAGGTATGAGTAGGAGGTAGAACCTCTGCTATGTGAAAGACCACTTACATCAAAAAAGATAAAATAGATGAGAGAGGTTAGGGAGTACATGGAGAAAGCAAAGAATCAAGATTAAAAATACCAATAGAGAAATGTGGTGCTAGTTCTAACCAGGATTTCCCAAAGCTTCTGAAGGAGTAAAAATTCTGCTACTGTAGCTACATAAATAAGCAAGTTTCATGACTAACATTCATAGACAAATAAGTTCTGCTTAGTTTTCATGCTGGTACATCTTTGAACTTGCATCCAGTGATATCTAAAAGTGATCAGACTACTCTGATTCCTGGCTATTTGTGGAGGAATTTGAACCAAAACTGCTGTACCTTGATCTAAGGGTACAAAGTCAACTGGAAAAAGTTTCCAGTTCAGTAGGTATAGGATTCAAATAAAATGCAGGTCCAAATGGGAAACCATAGCCAAAATTTTGGATCACATCCAGCAAAAAGGAGGCTGTCATCAAAGAAATGAAAGGAAGATGACGTTCAGAGAGCTGAGTATATGATAATTTCTAGCTTCACTGAGAAGACAATTCGTATCCTAATGATAAAACCCAGTTTCCTTGGAAAGCAAAATAATATTTTGAGGGTAAAACGGGGCAAAGGTTAAAACACAAAATTTAATTTGATCTGAAACTTTAAACACACTGTTAAAGTGAAGCCTCTAAACATTCAAAGTTTTAATCCAAAAAGGTAGGCTGTAAAAGGAAATAAAAGTTTTATAAAGACCTAAACTTTAAAAAAGTTTTTGTGGTCAAAAAACTTTTCAGCTTCTTTAAAAAAGCAAATAATCACTCGTACCGACAAAACCAGGAAAGCTTAACATCAGAAGTATTTCACAAATTGCTTTGCTGCCATCAGATCTTACCTAAGTGTAACCAATATTTTACACACTGCTATCACAAAAAGGTCATTCCCAGAGTTCAGCATTCCTCACCAAACGGACAAAATCTTGAAGCTTTTTTCTCAATTTTAATTTTCCCAATTGTTCTCTAAGTTTCAAGCATCTGTCTGTCTAAGACTTTAACAAAACCAGAGTCCAGGCTCAAAAATCAGTGGACTGTAGCATGTGAAAAGATCACAGTAATATATTTAGTTGCAGATATAAGCCACAACTGGTCATTCCAAACTCTTCATGAAGTGATTGCTCTTTTAGAAAAGTAACATTTCATGTTACCATAATGTTTTATGACCTTACATCCCAGTCAGATCTTAATTACATGTGCCATGTAGGTTTTCCCAAGTTGTGATGATGGCTTTCATCCATACATATGACAAATCAATACTAGCTTTCTGTAGCATCTGGGAAAACAGGATATTTAGATAAAAGTTTGATCATAGTTTGACTGAATTGAACTGATCAAATTCCTGTTACAAGTGTATTTTATGTATAACCATTAAGTTGAATTCATAACCCTTCCATTGCTTTTTTTTGTATGTAATACTAGTATTCCCAAATAAAATATTTTACACTCACAGAAAAAAACTTTGCCAGGAAATCATTTAAGATTTATATTAATTATGTACATTATAAAGAATATTTGATCACCTCCTACATGCATTTACATTTGGATAAGCAATTGGAATACTGAATTTATTTCTGCTGCACACAGTCAATTAACAAGCTCTTGCTTTTCAGTTTTTTTAGATCATCTGTATATATGAAAATATTAATAAATAATGTCATCCTTTTCTACTCTTGACGTTCAAACCCTTATTCATTTTGAAGCAGTGGAAATTAAATGCAAATGTACGCTTATGTAACAGAAACTGAACTTCCGTCTTGCAAGACCCCTTTTCTGTTCCTGTTTTGGGAGTGCAGTGGACTGCTTTCAAGTTTCATACTGCCTTTGTACATCCCTCTTCTGGTAATTTGCATCACACTGCGCAGGTAAGGTATCTCTTCGAAAACTTGGAAGACTTTCTCTCAAGCAAGGCAAGGCTCACTTATCACACTGGTTCTACTTGCTACAGCACTGAACTGCACCACAGATGTCAAGAGCCAAGCTGACTAATGGGATACTGACCATGAAGCTACTCAGGGCTGTTGAAGATAATTTGGATTCATCAGTGTGTCTGTCAGCATAAGCACATGTGGTTTTACTACAATTTGCTCTCACGGTATGGTGTGTAATTTGTCCTTGTCTGCCATCCTGCAGAAGATTCATTTCTTCACAGCTATGCTTTAGCTCTCCTGTACACTGTATACTGTAATTTCTATCAAAAGAAAAGCAACACAGACTGAATCTCTTCCTTGTCCAAGCACCACAGTTTCTAAGCTCAGAATCAAGATTTGAGTCCTCAGAAAATCTCTAGGAGGTATCAAGCATGTTCTCAGGGATTCAACAGCAGTCTAAGCTTTGTTGGACTTGGTTTTTATAATGGGTTAAAACTCTTTGACTAGAGTTATTAGAGTAACAGAATGAAGATGAGAGATTAGTTTTATTTTTTGAGTTTGAAGAGAGGATTGTTTGAGCAACTGCCTTCTAAAACACTTTGCATCATCTGGATGATGTCCAGGCTGTAACCCCCACATTTCCTATTTAAAATTTGCAAAAATAGCTATCCAGCTAAGTAAAGCATAGGCAGCCTCTCTCACCTGTACCATGAAGCAGAACATCAATAATCCAGTAGTTCTCTAGGGATACTCAAGAACTAGCTTGTTGATCAGTGCTCTCAATTATTTCTCATTGATCAGAATAAGCAGTTAATGATGCAGGAATTTTACTAAATAAAACTTGGTAGAATTTCTTTCCACTTCCAGCTTCCTGTGATGATTCTTAGCCGACAGTTAGGAAGATGTCTGATAGCATTTCCTGGTTACCCAGACTTCATATTTCATTTACAACCCCAGTTCAGAAAAGCCAGATGATATTGCCAGCCGAAGGAGGAGCACAGGACTGCCTGATAAAACAAGAGTGTTTGCTCTGTACGATTTCTATAACCAAACTACTAAAACTAAATGTCTGCTTCTGTATTTGATGGTAAGACCAGAAAACAGTATCAACTTTCTGCTTCTGCTGCAGCCTTGATTTCTCCACCCCATAATTAAGAATTTTAGTACTTCCTGTAAATTCAGATTCCAACATGAACTATCGTCAACTATGTTTGCAGAGCCAAATGGATTTGAAACCATTCCCAACAGATGGAAATAAAAATCCTGATAGAATAAAATCTGTTCCCAAAGCAGTTGTTCTTCTGCATACTGCATCCATATATACTGCTTGGTCAATCTGGTCGCAGCAAGCCTGGGTAGGCTTGGCTTTTGAGGTATTGTAACAAACATTTTTGAGATCAACTGAATTCAGTAGCTTGACTATGTTGGTGCATTATTATAAAGTGGCTAAATTTCACTTCCAGATTTATAATGAGTCATTTTTTTTTCCTTAGGAATTTATTTTGAATTATGCAATTATATTCAGAGTAACACTTCCTCCCTCTTCCCTTGGAAAAATTTGCACCGACAGTTTCTCCATCGTGTATTTAATTTAAAGACTTCAATTTTTCCTTATTTTGGCTAACCAGAGAATATTTGCCGTTCCAATCTACTACCTACTATAAATGCAGCGTACATTTAATATCCCATTTTGTAATACAGATATGCAATATACTATGATATACTAGTAAGACACTACAGCATAAACTTGAAACAGATGAAATATTTACTGCTTGCTTTAAAATTACATGTTTGCTCTCAATAGCAAATTAAGTTTGGGTTTGTCTAATTAGAGATCTAATCTATCTGAAGACTTTCAGAACTGTGGGAGTTTCAGGTTACATGAGGATTTAACTGCACAGTATGAAACCCATTGCAGGTTTCATAATAACACACTCCATACACCTCTTATCTTTTTGAAGACCCGTTCATTATAATCAAAATAGAAATTCATGTTTCTATAAGAAACTGTAGAAGAACTGCCATTTAGTCTGTACCACAGTACCCTCCACGACGTTCCATTCCGCAGTTCACTAAAACCCGCAATTCCTTCAGTCTACATAACAATTTTCCATCCAACAAGATGTTCCATTCTGAAGGATATGCAATGCATATCTGAATCTGAATGATAAACCAATGTTGTTTCCAAGTGTTCAGGCATATGTGCAAAACCCATGAGAGAAACAATACTTTTTTCTGTAAGAGAACTAGCACTTTCCATCACTCTTGTATTACCGTGGGAGAGAAGCTGGACTTTATCATCCATTTTAGGTTCTGACTGAGCTTGTGTTCACAATAATATCACAAGTGAGGCACAGTACTCTGGGTAGCCTTGTATGTATTTTTGACTTTTCTAAAAGCTGAGGAATTCGGACTCAAGCCCTTCCATGTGAAACAATCAATACTAGAACTATTAGTGAAACTCCAGGAGCCACCACACTGCTTATTTTAATTGTAATCAGTTATAATCTTGGATATGCTAAACATCATAAAATAAGAATCCTCTGGTCTGATCAGCTGATATTTAAAAGTCATGTTAATTCTAGTTCATGAATTTTGATATGTGTTTATGGAGTAATTCTGGATGTACTTGGTGATATCACTTCATCAGCAAAAAGTCCCTCAGGCCAAGCAAGACCAACTGCTAACATTTAATGGTTTGTTTTCTCCTTCCTGTTAGCTTATGCTAATAAAGATGAAGCTATAGCAAACTTCTGGAGGATTCTTACCTCATAATGTTGACAGGCATCCTATAAGTGCTTAAGTGTTTTCTAAAACATTCATTTTTGTGAGAACAGATATTGGAGTAGAATAATTAAAAAACCAAACATCTATTTCTTAAAAGATCACAATCAATCTTTCCATTTATATCTAAACAAAATTCATTTAGAACCAGATTTCTATTCACAGACTGACCTTTAATTCAGTATCTTCAGAGACATGGACTTGGAAAAAATAGTATTAAAAGTCTATTATTCAAGAAGTATGGCACTATAAATACATTGTTTTTTACTAGAAGCAATCAGAGAGCCTTTTTATTTATTTTAAGTGACTCTGGGTGCAAAATGAGTTTCCAGCTGATGAAAATATACCTGAATATAAGGTGGGAAATTGCCATACTTGATCTTTTGACACTGCATCTTCCATACCCTGCCTTCTCTCACAGTCCCAGCTCTGGTCTGGGAGATTCAGGTATACTTTATCACCATGCACAATGTGTGTAATGATATGGTACTCATACCTGCCCCTGACATTTTCCAAGTCATTAGTTGTTTGAAGAAAAGGGGAATGAGAATGGGAAAAAAGGGAAAGGGAAGGAGGAAGGGAGGAAGGGAGGGAGGGAGGGAGGAAGAGAGGGAGGAAGAGAGGGAGGGAGGGAGGGAGGGAGGAAGAGAGGGAGGGAGGGAGGGAGGGAGGGAGGGAGGGAGGGAGGGAGGGAGGGAGGGAGGGAGGGAGGAAGGAAGGAAGGAAGGAAGGAAGGAAGGAAGGAAGGAAGGAAGGAAGGAAGGAAGGAAGGGATTTTTATAATAAATAACAATTTTCATAAATCTACAATACTTTTTGTGCAATATTTTAGAAATATCTTATGAAAGTCTGCGTGAGACCTTGACAACATTAGGTTTCCTGGACAAGTTGCAAGAAATAATGGTATATGGAGTGACTAAGGATCTCTCTTTTTCTAAAAACAGCTCAATCAGCCTGCTTAATTCTCAAAGAAAAGTCTTTCATCCTGCTTCTGGTGTGGAGGACACAGTTCTGTATCCGTCTTGAAAAGTTACAGTCCTGGAATCAGTACAGATGACTACTGCTCGATTGTTCAGGAACTTTGTAAGACCTGTAGGAGTTTAATAAATTAGAGAATTCGAGTGAGAATGTTCTTTGTGTCCTCAAAACGTGAATGTAATCAATAACCACCTCTGGAAGTATGTTGTATGGTACCACAGACAAGTTAAGGACAAACCCCAGCCCTATATACTTAAACAAATAAGGCATAGGTGTTCAGAGAAAGGACAGCCAAAAGTGAATGATGAGAGGAATTGCCACCTTTAGAACAAAATGACATCTTTTAAAAGCTGTGAGTCATTTCAGGACAGTGCAGAAGCAGTGAACACCTGTAAAAATCCATACTTGCTCAATGAATGCATTTATTTTCCTCCTGAATGTCTGGTCTGTTTTTACACTTGCTTCAAATGTAACAATTCATATGGCCATTCCACCTCAATTAACAGGTCATAACATTGAACATGAATTTCCAGCTGTTTGGATAGAGGGGACTTACTAAGGATTCTTTGAAATCTGAATTAAGTATGGCTCTCAAGTACAAACTAGGCTGTTAGGCAGTTTAACCAGCCAAAATGCAGGGTGCAGTTTTGGCAAGGGTGTCCTACTTTTTTCCAGCTGAGCTTCACAAAAAAAAAAAAGTATCTTTCTGTGTGGATCGAGATCCACATCATCTCACTCTCCTGACATGGCTACTGGACTGTTTTCAGTGCCTACTGCTGTCATTTCTCCCAGGAAGAGAATGGGCTCAGCACACATTGTCAGACTGAAATTTAACTTTCTTTCTACTCAGTTGAGTGAACAAATCACAAGGAAACATTTCTGAGTCACATGTGTTTTACTTTATTCTTGTAAAAAAGCTGAGGACAGCCCCATTGTTGATACTTTCTTAATTTGCTTCCTCAATCTTCTCGTCAGGGCATAACAAGGGTAACACTCCTCAAAGCCTTCATGACACTGCAGCAGAACACCTTAATAGAACTTGCATGAGTGATCATCATGTTGGATTACTTTGATGACCTCCAGCAAACATGTATGCCCCAGGTGACAGGGGTGATTTTTCTGGGCCCTCAGAGAAAACATTGCCACATGGTGTTCACAGGAGGGGGCACAGCTACACTCAGAAGAGATGCCATTTCTCTTGCTCTAGGGCCTCATAGGTCTTGTGTGGGTATCAGACACAGGCTAGGTGTGCAAAAACTTGAATCTTTGGAAGACAAGAATGACCAAAACCCTTTTCAATTGATATGCACACAACAAGTCGTAGCAACCCCCCTGGAAGGGGGTTGCCACAGATAAAGCTATTCTTTGCTCAACTTGCTGCTGAAGAACTATTATCAGCACTCTTTGCTTTTACCTCCTCTCTGCGGCTGCTTGTTCTAGATGACTGAATAAAATAAAAAAACAAAATAAAATCAGAAGAGTGAGACCAAGAAAGAAATGACCACTTTCAAATAAGCCCAGCTGGGTGGTTTTGAAACCCAGATTGAACCACAATGGGATTGCCTAGATTACCCTGCTGGGTTTTTTTTCCCTCCAGTTTCCTGGACTGAAAAAGGAAAGAGGAAAGCCCCTCATACCACTTCATTCACTTCCTCTCACAGCACAGGAACAAATTAATAAAAGGAGTGGCTGATAGAAGGAGACCAGAACTGGTAGGCAGCTGTAATGAATCCAGACTGCCATGGATTGAACAAGAAGTTAATTTTTTTCCCCCTTTATTTTAGAACATTCAGAATAAGTAATTTTGTACACTGTCAGTTGTCCCTTGTGATGGGGATCACTGTATGGAACAGCGGGAAAGGAGCCTCACTGCACCCATAAGCACTCGCTGAAGATGACGCCAAGTTCATAGCAAGTGATGCTGGGTTCACACACTGGAAACTCTTGTTTCCAGACAGGCCAATTAAAAAGTCTCCCACTTACTTCATATTGACAATCCCAATGAAACCCATAAAGGTGGGGTTAAAACATATAGGAGCCTTATGCTTTCCAAACCTTGGGAAATGAGACTTCCTTTCCTCTCATTCCTGTGAACATGGCCCACAAGATGCATAGGAACCTCCTTATGAAGAAAGCACACAGGGGTCTCCCTGGCCATTTTGAACAGAGGAAGTACTTCCAACTCCCTCATATTAAAAGGGCTGTCCTTGGCTCAGTTAAAGATCACTTTGACCAACTGGATGCGAAAAGCATGAGCTTGCAAAGTTCACTGACTAAATGGTCTTAAACCAGTATGTGATTGTCAAGAACTGCCAGCACAAAATGCATCTCTTCACAACAATTGTCTACAGGCTGTTGGTATGTAGATTGGCAACACCATATGGCAAGTGGGAGATTGCATACCTTGCCTGTGCTGCAGAGGGACAGGTGAGGGAGTACAAGGAAGGAGTGATGATGCCACTAGCTCTAAGAACAATTTGATTGCAGATTCAAGGCTTCACACCACAGCTTCTACAGCCTGAATGTAAGGGTACTCTGTGTGTTGGAACAAATCTGTGAAGGCCAGGTACTTTATCCCCCATAGAGCTCTTGTTGGCACTCGAGGCAGCAACTGCATCAAGGAGGAGTGGGGAATCATGGAATTCTCCTTGAAAGGCATCACAAACTTTCAGTTATGGACAGTCCTTTAAGAAATTACACTTGTCAGCTGAGTTTGCTTATATCTGCCTCTTCTGGGGCTGTTAGAACACAAAAAAGCACACCATGGTACAGCCCTGCCAGCACAGCCTGGCTAATCATGACCTTAATCAAGCCACTCCAAGCTCTCAAGTCTTTGCAAAGGTGCTGTGAAGACCTTACTCTGCATCCGGACTTTCCCCCACCTCCCTTTTGCTGAAGGACAGACACAGGCTGACTTTTCTATGGTTGCTAAATCCAGGGAAATTTAAACCCTCCCTTGAAGTTGAAAGTGTCTTACAAGTATTGCTGAAAGGAGCAAGTGATAATCATCAGCACTTCAAGGACCACACTGCTGCACACTTTGGGTAAGGTTGCTTAGCACTAACTGAGGGGTAAGAAGTAAACTAAGCAGTGAGTTGTAACAATGTTTTACAGTGAGTGATTCCTCAACAACTTATCCTGCACATAAAATGGCAAAGAGCTACCAAAAGTTTTCTACTGAGCACCCAATTTCAGGTACGGTCAGTGAGCTGACAGTCAGAACAGGGGCTTTAAGAAAGATAATTTACGAAGGATTTTATGGTAAAGCATAGGTGAAAGCCTGCATTCCTGTAAATTACGTGGTTCTCAGTATATTATATGTCTATATTATATAGTCTAACTTAAAGCAAATGGAGTGTTCTTGGCTAGGAATGGGAAAATGGACAGGAAGAATACAACTCAGTTTAGGAGGTGGAAACACAAAGTTTCCAACTTTCTGATTACCAGGATAGAGTAGATGAGGGTTTTTTCCTTTAGTAAAAACAAGAGAAATAGACTTGTGTAGGGATGGCATTCTTACATTGTGCAGTAGCATTAAAGATGCATGCTCTTAACAGATGTGTAGATAATAAAACTAAATGGGATCACTGTGACCATCTTTTCTGGCCCTCTCTCCTACATAACAGGAGTCTGCTGAATTAATGCCTCTTTTAACCAGAAGAAGCCTTTTAGAAAAGCTGCCAATCTCCATTTCTATTTTCCACTGATAGAAAATTTGCTACTGCAATGAGAAAGTTCCATTTAGAGCTGCTATTGAAAGTGTGCTTTCCATTTGGGGCTGATGTTCCCCAGCTTTAGCTTTTAGCTGGTGAATGCTATTTTCTCCTTGTCTGCTTTATTGAAAAGCCTCTATTCTGAAGTTCCTCTTGCTCATATTGATACTTCTAGATTATGAACAAGCCATTTCCTTTTAACTTTCAGTTTCAGCTCAAGAAGTCTTCCATTATAAGGTATACTGTCCATTCCTATAATTATTTTAATATCTCAGAATACATTTATATTTTTTCCACATTTTCCTTCAATTGTAACATCAAGGAAATCTCTATTTTGTTAGAAATACAAAATTTTTGTAGAAACAGATAGGAAAAATAACACAGATAATGCTCCTATTAGTCAAAACCTCACTGCTTCTGCATTCTCAAATTGCCAGTCCTCTGTGCTACCCATTAAAAGCTCGAGTAGCAGTCTATACCACAGTCTCAAGTTTTTTTTCAGAATCCCAAACCAAAATCTTTTAAAATCTACTGATTGCTTTTTTTAGATGATTTTACACCTGCTCAGCTAGAAACGCAGCCTACTTGGAATTTGAAAAGACAGTCCAGATCATTATATTCAAGGTCTTCTTGACCTACTCTCCTCTTTTGGCCAGGTTTTGGTAGCAGGGGAGCTATAGGGCTGGCTTGTGTGAGAAGCACTAGAAGCTTCCCATACATCCAACAGGGCCAATACCAGACAGATTCAAGATAGACCTGCTGGTGGCCAAGGCCAAGCCCATCAGTGATGGTGGTAGATCCTATGGGATCTGGGATAATGTCTTTAAGAAGGAAGGGGCGGGGGGGGGGGGGGGGGGGGGGGATAAAATGGCAGCTTTTGCAGCCAGAGAGATGAGTAAGATGTGAGAAATTTTGCAGACTTCGAGGTCAGTGCAGAAGGAGGGGGAAGAGGTGCTGCAGGTGCTTCTGTGAGGTGCAGTCACTGAATGTCTCTTAGTCTCTTGAGCCCAGACTGCTCCAGCCTGGGCCTCCACAGCCTCCTCCCACAGCAAACCTGCTCTGGCATGGATCTCTGTCTTTCTCATCTCTGTGTCTCTATCTCTCTGCATGGGCTGTAAGTGCTGGCAGGGGCTTGCTCCAACGCAGGTCACAGCATTTCCTGTATGTCTCCACCTGCTCCAGTGTGGGTCCTCTCCATGGGCTGCAGGTGGGATCTTGTCCTTTTCCATGGGTGCCATGGGGACACCCGCTCCACTTGGGTTTCTCCATGGGCTTCAGGGGCATCTTTCTCTCCAGCACCTGGGGCACCTCATCCTCCCTCCCTTCCCTGGCCCTGGTGTCTGCACAGTTTCTTACATCTTCTCACTCCCTTCTCTGGTGGCAAAAAGTGGCTGCTAATTGTTGTTTTCCTGCTAAATGTGATTACCAGAGGCTCTTTGATCATCGCTGATGGGCTCTGCCTTGCCCAGCAATGACTCTGGCCTTGAGCCGGCTGGTGTTTGCTCCCTTGGGCCTGCAGAGAGCTTCTGGCTGCTTCTTGCAGAAGCCACTGCTGCAGCCCCCCTTCTCCACCAGAACTCAGCCATACAAAACTATGACACACCAAAAAAAGCCTGTGAGCTGGTGGGAAGCCTGTGGTGGTGCAGGCTCCTGATAGGACTAGCTCCATGGAGAGAGAGGCCCACACTGGAGCAGGTTTGCTGTGGGGGGCCTTGTGTCTCCACCAGGCACTGTTGCTGGAGCAGTCTGTGCCTGAAGGTTTGCACCCTGTGGATGGGACCCATGCTGGAGCAGTTAGAGAACTGCAGCCTGTGTAAAGAACTCACATTGGAGAAGTTCATGGAGATCTTTCTCCCATGAGAGGGACCCCACGCTCGTGCAAGGGAGAAGTGTGATGGGACTTTCCCCTGAGCAGGAAGGAATGGGTGAGTAAATATGTGATTAACTCATCCCAATCCCAATTCCCCATCCCTCTCTGCTGTTGGAGGCAAATGAAGGAGAGAAATCAGGAGTGAAGCTGAGCCCAGGAAAAAGGAGGAGTGGGGAGGAGGTTGTTTAAGGTTTGTTTTTATTTCACATTGCTCTATTCTGTGGTTTATTTGGTAATAAATTAGGTGACCTTTTTTGTGGAGTCTCTTTTGCTCGTGACAATTAATTGATGATGTGTCCCTGTCTTTCTCTTGACTTGCAAGCTTTTCACTATATCTTCTCTCCCCCATCCAGCTGAGGAGGGGGAGTGATGCAGCAGCTTTGGGGGTCTCCTGACCTCCACCCAGGGTCAACCCACCACATCCCCCCTACACCTTTTCTTCTGGAGCTGGATTAGAGATAGTGTTTTATTCCACATTGCTGATGAAAATGTAAGATAATGTGAGGCCAAGAAAAAAACTTTATTTTACAGAAAATTATAACAGTACTTGTTTCTTTAACAGCCAACTAAACACAAAACAACAAAAGAAATATCAATATTGCTTGAAAAGCACGATTTCCATAGTCATTGTTCACTAGAATTAATTATGTATGTAATTCTTTATTAATTGAATCCCATCTAAGTCATCCCATTATTTTGCCTAGATCAATGTCATACTGACAGGCTAGCAATTATCCAGCTTATCCCGTATACATTTTAAACTATTGATGTACTATCTTTATATTAGTAGTTTAGAAGTCTCAGTTTTCTGCAAGACTTTTTTTAAATTAAAATTAACAATAGAGGGAGATACATGGCCAGATCCTAAAAAAATTGAAGGATGAAAATTATTAAGGTGTGCTGATTTAAAACACTGAAATTTAGTAATTGTCTTTTAATGGCACGCTGAACAAGCCTTAAAATGGGAAATAATTCCTTCTTTCTTATTTTGCAATGAGAGTATGTAATCTGAATCTTCCCCAAACTACTAATTGAACATGGCCCTAATGAAAAAAAAAAAAGATAAAGGGAACAGCAACTAGGAATAAAAATACTTAAAAACCAAACAACTTGTTTCAGTATGGTTCTTTCTGTCAACTTTGCTGAAATGGACATGCTGTGAAGGGGAATGATATTTTGTGCATATCCATGTGCACACAGGGAGTGAAACAGCAGGAGATAGAAACCAAGAGGTAATCTTTAATTGCAGAAGCCGGCTATTTAGACATGGTGAAAATGACCATCACCTTAATAAACTAACACAGTGCAAAATACTTTTCCAGTGCTGCTAGCACTTTATGTGGCATACTTTTAATGTACTCAAAATTTTACACATATTCAACTGAACCTGCAATTTGTAATCAAATTTTGTTTTTTTTTAAACTGTCTGTTACAGCTGCAGTTACCAATCTCAACTTTGATAATCAACTTTTGCATACCCCAGAACTTAAAAACAGTCAAGAAGAATGTAATCATTCTTTCAGAATAATTGATGTGTTGCTGTTGGGAATTTGTTTTTGTCATTTAAGGTTATATGTAAAATAGCTGTGACCTGTTATGTCATTCAGCAAAATGCAGTCAGAGAAAATAAGGTATACGTTGAGGCATTTATTACTTAGTTAAAATGGTTATGCACAAAACCACATAAATTAGTAGTATGTAAGGTGAGCATAAAAGGGAAAAATAAATTTACTAGCAAGTATCTTCTCAAACAGTTCTTGTTTAATTCTTTTCTTGTTTAAGGAAAACAAATTACTTCATTGATAAGGATTCCTATATCAATGATTCAAGTTTAGATTTTATGATACTGGACAAGAATTTGGAATATATAAATCATTCTGTCTGCCTCCAGACATCACAAAATCTTCTCCAATGCGATATACAAGGTAATTGGAAAGTTTTAATTCCACAGCTGTGTGTCTGTCTGGTCAAAATGACCCAGCAATGATTGAGTGAAGTGTCTGTCATAAAGTGAGACTGCTGCTGGTCAGCACTAAAGCATTTTGTGATGTGGCTCCTCATGAAAGAATTAAGAACTATTAAGGAAAATGTATTGAAAATCTGAGTTACAAACAACATACTCCTTCCTCCTTTTGGTTTTGGTTTAAGATGTGGAAAATACATTTGGCAAGCTAAGCACAAGAGAGATTTTCAAGGTTCTAAAGAGAAAAAAAGATAAATTAAATGTGAGTCATGCTAATATTCAGACATTGACTGTAATTAACCAGATTCACAGTTACATTTATTCATATTCACTGGGAAACCTCTATTAGTGTTTACACTAATGTTCTTTCTTAAGTAGAATGCAAAATAAATGCTTAACTGAAGAAAGTGTTATGTGGAGACTATATGGGAAAGTCTTTAGATTTGAATGGAAAGTTGAGAGAGAAAATATGAACTCTTATACATCCCACATTAAAACTGAAATATTTTGCAAGAAGATGTCTATGCAGTTGTCCATGTACATCTATTAAAGCTTTAACAGAGAGAAGACAATTTCATAGAATCATAGAATCATAGAATCATAGAATGGCAAGGGTTGGAAGGGACCCCGAGGATCATAAAGCTCCAACCCTCCTGCCACAGGCAGGGCCACCAACCTCAGGCCTGGATCTACACAAGGTTGCCCAGGGCCCCATCCAACCTGGCCTTGAACACTTCCAGGGATGGGGCATCCACCACCTCTCTGGGCAGCCCGTTCCAGCACCTCACCACTCTCTCTGTAAAAAACTTCCCCCTAATATTCAATCTAAACCTTCCCTCCTTCAGCTTTCATCCATTCCCCCTTGTCCTGCCATTATCTGCTCTTTTAAAAAGTTGATTCCCCTCCTGTTTGTATGGTCCCTTCAGGTACTGGAAGGCTGCAATGAGGTCCCCCTGCAGCCTTCTCTTTTTTAGGCTGAACAAGCCCAGCTCCCTCAACCTCTCCTTGTAGGGCAGGTGCTCCAGCCCTCTAATCATCTTCGTGGCCCTCCTCTGAACCCTCTACAACAGTTCTACATCCTTCTTGTACTGGGGGCCCCAGATCTGGACACAGTACTCCAGGTGGGGCCTCACGAGGGCAGAGTAGAGAGGGACAATCACCTCCCTGACCCTGCTGGCCACCCCTCTTGTGATGGAGCCCAGGGTACCATTGGCCTTCCAAGCTGCAAGAGCACACTGCTGGCTCATGTTAAGTTTCTCATCCATGGTGACACCCAGGTCCTTCTCAGCAGGGCTGATCTCAAGGAGCTCTTCTCCCAGTCTGTATCTATGCCTGGGATTCTTCCGGCCCAAGTGCAAGACCTTACATTTGGCAGTGTTGAACCTCATTAGGTTCACCCGGGCCCATCTTTCCAGCCTGTCAAGATCCCTCTGGATGTCTTCCTTTCCTTCTAGGGTGTCAACCACACCACTCAGCTTGGTGTCATCCGCAAACTTGCTGAAGGTGCACTCAATCCCATCATCGATGTCATTGATAAAGGTGTTAAAGAGAACTGGTCCCAAGACAGACCCCTGGGGGACATCGCTTGTCACCGGCCTCCACCTGGACATAGACCCATTGACCACCACCCTTTGGTTACGGTCTGTTAACCAGTTTCTTATCCACTGGATGGTCCATCCATCAAATCCACATCTCTCCAGTTTAGAGATAAGGATGTGGTGGGGGACTGTGTCAAAGGCCTTGCACAAGTCCAGGTAGATGACATCGGTCGCCTTCCCTTTATCTACTGATGCTGTTACTCCATCATAGAAAGTCACCAGATTGGTGAGGCACGACCTTCCCTTGGTGAAGCTGTGCTGGCTGTCCCGGATCACATGCTCTTCCCTAATGTGCTCCAGCACGTCATCCAGGAGGATCTGTTCCATGATCTTCCCAGGCACAGAGGTGAGGCTCACCAGCCTGTAATTCCCTGGGTCTTCCTTGCTCCCTTTCTTATAAATGGGAGTGAGATGACCTTTTTTCCAGTCCCCTGGGACCTCTCCTGACAGCCATGACTTTTCAAATATGATGGAGAGCGGCTCAGCAACCACATCAGCCAGCTCCTTCAGGACACTGGGATGCATGTCATCCAGCCCCATAGACTTGTAGACATTCAATCTCATGAGGCGGTCTCGGACTTGCTCTGCTCTTACGGGGAGGGGGGGAGGGATTTACTCCCCCAGTTCCCACCTAGAGGTCCAGGGATGCAAGGTTCTGGGATTTGAGAATTATGAGAATCCTGGCTGCCTGAGAAGACTGAGGCAAAGAACTCATTCAGTACCTCAGCCTTCTCCTCATCAGTTGCAGCCAGTTCTCCTTTCTCATTTACCAAGGGAGGTACGTTCTCTTTGACCTGTCTCTTCTGGCCAATGTACCTGTAAAATACCTTCTTGTTGTTTTTAACATCCCTTGCCAAGTTCAGTTCCATCTGCACCTTGGCTTTCCTGACCCCGTCTCTGCAAGTCCGAACAGCATCCCTGTATTCTTTCCAGGCTACACAACTGTGCTTCCAGAGCTTGTGTTTGCCTTTCTTTTCTCTCAGTTTGACCAGCAGGTCCTTACTTAGCCACGCTGGCTTCCTACCCCTCCTGCCCACTTTCTTATTCAGAGGGACAGAGAGCCCTTGAGCTCTCAGAAAGGCATCCTTAAAGAGTAGCCAGCTTTCCTCAACATTTCTGTCTCTAAGGACCACCTCCCAGGAGATCTTGGTCAACAGGTCCTTGAACAGCCTAAAGTTTGCTCTCTTAAAGTTCAGTGTCCTGATCCCACTCTTCGCCAGGCCCACATCCCTTGAGATCACAAACTCAACTAGGGTATGGTCACTGCAGCCCAGGCTGTCTCCAACCTTAACACCTTTAATGATCTCCCCTATGTTGGTGAGCACCAGGTCCAGCAATGCATCTCCTCTGGTTGGTCTATCAACTATTTGAACCAGAAAGTTGTCATCTACAGACTCCAGGAGTCTCCTGGATTTCTTTTAGCAATAAACTTTAGTGCACAAAGAATGCAAGCCCTAATACATCTAAGTTTTATGATGTATTTCCTGTTATATTATCTAGAAAAAGGGCCTGAGACTCGGTAAATTTGACCCTTGAAATGAGTAAGAGAACCATGTGGAAAAATAATGGTTTTCTAGTTAGTTCACTGGACTATCATTTCCTCTCCCAAGTGTTGCCACTGTTTGTTCAATAAGGATAATATTCCCCTACCTGTTTTGGAGTTTGACTCAAAGTCCAGTCAGGATTTTGATAAGGTTAAATAACTGTGAGCTAGACATGCATAAAACCCCACCATGAATTGGATTTCCAACAGTGTCATTTCAAAAAGGATTTGGCTTATTGTGTAGATGAGGGTGTATTCTATTTTAAAACAGATACTTATTGGACCTTTCTCATTCTTTAATTCAGCTAAAAGGACAAAGTTTGAAAGATCTTTGGAATTGATGACTCATGGAAAATATAGGTGATTCTTCAAGGCCAGGTTGGATGGGGCCCTGGGCAACCTTGTGTAAATCCAGGCCTGAGGTTGGTGGCCCTGCCTGTGGCAGGGGGGTTGGAGCTCTATGATCCTTGTGGTCCCTTCCCACCCATGCCATTCTATGATTCTATGATTCTATGATTTTAAACACAGTAATCAAGAAAAACGTTAAAAGATAGCACTAACACACACATATAGAACACCAGAAGGACTAGGTAAGTTTTGCTCTCCTCAAAACTCCATATTGAAAATAAAGGAAGTGGGAAGCCTACAAAGAACCTGAAACTTAGGAAAGAGGAAATTTTAATTTTCTTCTCTATAACCACCAACCTTAAGCATAAAGAAACAGGCAACACACAGAGAAAAAAATGGCTGTGCTCCAAGGAAAATGTTTTCTGCCAGTATATACAGCTGAAAGCATTCAAAACTAAGTAAAATATTTAGTTAACATTTGTATCATCTCACAGGATGTCTTATGTATCTAAGTATTGTGTTCAATGTTAACTGCATTGCAGAATATATTAGGACCCAATTCTTTAGTACTCATTCATGTAGTAAGTGTAACTTTATTTCATAAAAAGAGTGACATCAATAGGACTGCATACAAAAATTTAGGAGTTACTGAATGTAAATAAAAGTTGGGAAATTGGTCTGTGTCTGGTCCTGGCTCATATTCATCACTGTTTAATATAAGACCTTGATTAAGCTCCCTATATTTAACAATTTTTTAAGTTTAAATAAAACCCAGGCTTTTGCAAATCAGGAAGTCTTTTGGAAAGCCTGTTGGCAAATTGCTTTCTGTTGTGAAACTTGTTTTCTCCGATTAAGTCTATCCACCTCAACAGATTTCAGTCTGAATGCTTTGAATGCTTTTTGCTTTTTTATAAGCAGCTTTAGAGCCTCATTAAAGTAGTACAGTATGGGTACTTCACACTGCTTCAGCTTGGCTAGACTATATTTCTTATGATATATCACAGCAAGTTTATCCACAGAGGAATACTCCCAGCTAAAGTACATTTCCCTGGCAGTTGAGAAGTCCAATTTTTAAAGCATGAGACAGCTGTGTTGCTTTTCCTGCAAGCCACAATACTGGCTTAGGTGGATGCAAAAGAAATCTGATCCCATTCAAAATGAAAAATGTCTTCACTGGTGAATCGACCTTTCTTGAAAATGTTTGTTCTTTGGAAAGTTTTGTAACTTAGATTTTCCTCGTGAAAGAAAATAAAACTTCCAAGTATCAGTTGTCTCACAGAGCTAAAATCTCATTTTCAGTTCTACTAGATTGAGTATCTTTGACTTAAAATAAAATGAAACTTATTAAGTCTGTTTTATTTGATCACTGAGAAGTCTTTCTTTGGGATAACTGCCATAGTCCTAGTTTCCCCAGTATGTGCCACAGAGTGTGTGAAGCTCCTTTTGTTCACTGTGTAAGGGTGCTGGAACACTGCTTTAATTACAATAGTTGTCTGAAGCAGTAACTATTGCATGTATTGAAAACAATTATTCATTCCCCAGTTTCAAATACCAGCTTCCTTTGCTAGTGTAACTATGCAAGTCAGAATAGCCAGAATAGAAAAAAAAAAAAAAAGAAAAAAGCAGACAAAAAAGTTGGATTCCATTTATCTGCTGAAATTACATGCTTTTGTGCTACCTATTTTACACATTGAGGCTTCCAATGGATAAAAAACAGCTTAAATGGAGAGAAGTTAAATGAAATGATGTCAATACTCATGGGGGTCTGTGTCATATACAATAAGACTTGAGCTGCTGTGATGTTCTATACAGAGGCTGGTAATAATCAGTACCATCTTTATGTTCAGACCTGGAAAAAAGAGGAAATCTGTGTTCTCACCCCATTCAATACCAGCAAACCAACCCTTGCCTCAGTAAAAAAACCCCACGTCAGTAGCCTTTGATATTACAGCAGTTCACTGAGGGGCAATGTCTTCAAAAGTTCCTTATTTGTGAGAACAGCGTCACATTACGAGCTCCCGCTGGCACCATCTGGCCCAAAGTTAAAGGGAAAATCCAAAGAACATAGATAGAAAGAGCGCAGTTTAGATGAAACTGCAGTTGTTGAGAGTTATGTCTGCTTATATTGGGAAATGTTGTATGTCTTGGGGGAATGAGTGTGTGTGTTGGGGGGGGGGGAATGGGGGGGGGGGAGCAAGGGGTATGTTTTTAGACAAAGATAGCAAATATAGTTCTGCAGTCCCATAAGGAGCCTGAACTACTTTATGGATAAGCAACTTGATAGATAAGCTCTTAAAATCTGTTAAAAGTTTTTTCTGTTATTACATCATATCGTCTATTTTCTTTTTTTTTCAGAGAAAAAAATTCAACTACTTCAGAATCTAAAAGTGGCAAGTCAAAATAAAAGTACTTATCACAGAAATCTTCTATTTACAATAAGTTATTTATTGATTTCAGTATTGCAATGGATATGGCAAAGTGTCATGGATTTTATTCTCCCGTAAAATCTACTAAACTAGGGAATATCCTGAGATAAGTTGAAAACACATTTCTACACTGAAAAGCCTTCTTTTTAATGTACATATATGCACCCAGAGTGTAAATGTATGATTAAGTAACCCAACTAAGACCAAAGTTTAACCTTGACCAGAATGCTATCTCAGAGTGCAAGCAATAGAGCAGATGCTCTGTGTGTATCTCCACAGCTAGCGATGATGACTCAGGGTTTTCTGAGTTATAACTCTTGCTTTTGACTAGTCCTTCAGACTGTCCTTAATTTATTCAGATCCTTTTTGAGACTACATAAAGTTTGAGCATATACAACATCGTGAGGAGTTGTGTGAGGCAGTATCTCCTTTTGTATTTTTCAACTTATTTATTTCTTTTTATGACCCTTAGCCCTTCCTCTGGAAAAGAGAGAAAATAATCATTCCTTATTCTCTTCATTCTACTCATGATTTTACAGCCTCACTCTATCCCTCTTCGCTCATTTCTTTCACAGTTGTAAGACTCCTAGTCTATTTAGTTATTCCTTATACAGATACTATTCTTTAACTTCGATCATCCCTGATACTATTCTCTTCCCTTTCCTCAGTTCTTGTTCTTACATTTCAAAAATAATGTAACAGAAATGGAAGCATTCAAAATGATGATGAATTTATTCAGTGACATAATAAAACTTTCCCTTCTATATCCCTTTTTGAATAACTTCTAGCACTCTATTTGCTTCTTGCACTGCTCCTCATCTGGTATTTTCATAAAACTACATTATGACATCAGAATCTCCATTCTCTGCCTAGTGATGAACTTACTTACTATCTATGAAATTATGTTTTAGAGAAAGAAATTCAGAGCCAGGCTTGCTTAAGTGTGGGCTTAGTCTGCAGAAGATTTTTGCGAGGATCAACAAATCTTAAAAAGAACATTTCTACTTAGAAAAATCTGTAGATCAAAGGACAGGGTTTTCTACAGGAAGATTGTGAGAGTATGCAAGAATTGTGACTGATATGCTAGTGTTGTAGTTTGGAATTGTTTTGCCCTTGTAACAGCAGAATTTATGGTTAAAATTTCAAAATGCCTAGGAATGCTTTTGGGAACATTCCACAAAAATTTTTAGATTCTATTGATGGTAATTTGCAAGTTCTGATCCTGAATGGCTCTTCAATTTTTAAAGTTTGTAGTCTATCTGCACCTTTGACTCATGTGGCCTTATATTCTGCTAAAAACTAATGGGGAAAAATAATCTGTTGCAATAATGGATCAGTAAATTTAAGTAAAATAAATAGCCAAATTATGTTAATCCCACCTTTTGAAAACAAACAAAACCTTTTACCTAATTTGCTTAAATGCTGAAAAACTCAACAGGAATCCAAATGAGGAAATTGCGATAAAATCAAAAGATTCTCATAAAATAAAATAAAATATGAAATATGGAGTTTGTATGAGAAAATATTTCATTATTGCCTTTTTCCTCACTGTTAGTCAGACTGGATGAAAGTATTTTCTGCAGTGGTTTATTTTCAATTATCTTGTCAGTAGGAGATTGAGCTTCTGCTCTAATCAGGATGCCTAACGATCCCAGGCACCTCTAGCTCTTCTACTACTATTTTATTTACACCTACTAAAGTAAAAGCCTGTGGAACTAAAAGTCATGGAAGCCTGTGGCTGTTTAGATCTCTGTGATGAAATCAGAGTCCCAAAATTTGAAGCATTAAATAAAGCTCACAGGACATCTAAGTGTCTGTAGAGAATGAAGTTCTGGGTCTAGTGACTGATGTCAGTAACAGTAGTCCCATTCATCCTTGTCCAAGAGAGAGATTCACATTAAAAAAATATTTGCAAGACCTTAATTTTTAATGTTAAATCCTGCTAATGCTTTTTTTCAGCAGTAGGGCAGACCTTTAGCAATTTTTGAAAACGGAAGTAAAACTAATCTCTTTATACCACTGCTTAGGTTACAGTAGTCCTCAACACATAAAATACAATTCTGCAAAGTATATATGAAAGATTAAGATATTTTTGTGTCTAGGGACATGAGAAATCTCTTTCTAGCTTTGCTTTCACAATTTATGGTAGCGGTCAAACCCCTTCCTAGTACCAGAACTTCATGAGAAACTTGTGCAGTAGTCTGTGATTTATTTTGTAACTGTAGCACATAGCATCCTT
Source organism: Laterallus jamaicensis coturniculus (assembly GCA_022605575.1). NCBI lineage: Eukaryota > Metazoa > Chordata > Aves > Gruiformes > Rallidae > Laterallus > Laterallus jamaicensis. Next base: position 27,238,325 of record JAKCOX010000010.1, read on the forward strand.
CAGATTTTTAGAATATATTAAATTGAGACAAAAAAGCAATCAAATTTCTTTTCTTGCAACTGTGTCTTGTAAGGAAATACACATTTCAAATATATCTTATCATCCAAGTTCTTCTTATACACTCAAAATACTAAAAAGGAAGAAATCAGACATCCAGAGGGACCTTGACAGGCTGGAAAGATGGGCCCAGGTGAACCTAATGAGGTTCAACACTGCCAAATGTAAGGTCTTGCGCTTGGGCCAGAGGAATCCCAGGCATAGATACAGACTGGGAGAAGAGCTCCTTGAGAGTAGCCCTGCTGAGAAGGACCTGGGTGTCATAGTGGATGAGAAACCTAACATGAGCCAGCAGTGTGCTCTTGCAGCTCGCAAGGCCAATGGTATCCTGGGCTCCATCACAAGAGGGGTGGCCAGCAGGGACAGGGAGGTGATTGTCCCTCTCTGCTCTGCCCTCGTGAGGCCCCACCTGGAGTACTGTGTCCAGATCTGGGGCCCCCAGTACAAGAAGGATGTAGAACTGTTGTAGAGGGTTCAGAGGAGGGCCACAAAGATGATTAGAGGGCTGGAGCACCCGCCCTATGAAGAGAGGCTGAGGGAGCTGGGCTTGTTCAGCCTAAAGAAGAGAAGGCTGTGGGAGAACCTCATTGCAGCCTTCCAGTACCTGAAGGGAGCTTATAAACAGGAGGGGAATCAACTTTTTACAAGGTTAGATAATAGGAGGACAAGGGGGAATGGATTAAAGCTAAAGGAGGGAAGGTTTAGATTAGATCTTAGAGATTAGATCTTTTTTACAGAGAGAGTGGTGAGGTGCTGTAACAGGCTGCTCACAGAAGTTGTAGATGTCCCATCCCTGGAGGTGTTCAAGGCCAGGTTGGATGGGGCCTTGAACAACCTCCACCATGCCTGGAGGTTGGTAGCCCTGCCTGTGGCAGAGAGGTTAGAACTGTATGATCCTTGGGGTCCATTCCAACCCAGACCATTTTATGATTCTCTGAAAATGACGTAGTTTCATATAAAGAATCTGCTTACATGCAAGCTTCATTAGTTTCCAACAAAAAATCTATCATTGAACAGTAGTCCAGCCCTTTAATTTGGTGTATTTCACAGAATCACAGAATCACAGAATTGTAGGGGTTGGAAGGGACCTCGAGAGATCATCAGGTCCAAGCCCCCTGCGAAAGCAGGCTCCCTAGCTCATACTGCACTGTTAGGCGTCCAGATGGGTCTTGAATATCTCCAGAGAAGGACACTCCACCACCTCCCTGGGCAGCCTGTCCCAGGGCTCTGTCACCCTCACTGTGAAAAAGTTCCTCCGCATGTTGGTGCGGAACTTCCTGTGCTCCAATTTGCAGCCATTGCCCCTTGTCCTATCTCCACTGACCAAAGAAAAGGGGCAGGCCAATTCCCCCTGCAGCCCATATTTAAGATATTTATAAACATTGATTAGGTCCCCCCTCAGTCTTCTTTTCTCCAGGCTGAACAGCCCCATCTCTCTCAGCCTTTCCTCAGATGTTCCAGGCCCTTAATCATCTTCGCAGCCCTTCTCTGCACTCTCTTAAGGAGATCCCTGTCTTTTTTATACCAGGGAGCCCAGAACTGGACACAGTACTCCAGGTGGGGCCTGACCAGGGCAGAGTAGAGGGGGAGGATCACCTCCTTAGACCTGCTGGCCACACTCCTCCTGATGCACCCCAGGATCCCATTGGCTCTCTTAGCCACCAGGGCACACTGTTGACTCACAGGCAACCTATTGTCAACTAGGACCCCCAGGTCCTTCTCCACAGAGCTCTTCTCCAGCAGGTCAACCCCCCGCCTGTACTGATACATGCAGCTGTTCCTCCCCAGGTTCAAGACTTTACACTTGCTTTTGTTGAATTTCATCTTCAAAATTTCACTCTTCAAAAAGAAGACAGGATGTATGGTGATGATTCGGTGCAAGGCTCACTCAACCAACCAACCTATCAGCGGTCTCCTTGTGTGTGACTGACTCAGGCTCCCTTCTATCTCTGTCTGACATGCTTATTCAACCCCTATGTCTTTCTTCGCTCCTACCTTTCTCCTTTCTTGTAGCTTCCCAACCCAGGGACAAATCCTCACTAACTTTTGCCCTGTGCTCCCAGGTTTACACATTAGAGAGCAGATTTGGGACTGCAAGAGCTGCTAGCCAGGTGTGGTGGTTTGACCATGGCTGCAGGCTGGACACCCACCAAAGTTGGTCTATTGCTGCCCTTTGCAGCTGGACAGGGAAGAACATGCATATATGGAGAAGCTCAAGAGTCGAGATAAGGACAGGGAGAGATCATCCTGCAATTGGACTGGTACAAAATTCACGAGAAGCGAATGTGAGAGCAGTTGCTCTAAGAACAAATAAGTGTGCCTATGGTAAGAAGGAGGGTCACAGGAAGAAGGAAGGCCCACACCTCTTCAATAGTCGAGAGAAGGGGGACACTGTTGGGGTAACAGCAGAATTTGGGTTAGATTGCGGGGGACCCGAGGAATCTAGTCAAGCTTCCCCAGCCGATCCTCTCGTTAAGCTGGGGAATCAACTCTACTGACTAGTTGTAAGGGACCATTAAGTAAGACTAAGGTAAGCATTATAGGTACTACAGGGGAAAAAATTCTTTTGAGGCCATTTTGACAGCCTATGAAACCTGGAATTGGGGATACTAAATTGACACCTCAATTTGTCTCTATGCCAGAATGCCCTTTGCTATTACTTGGATGGGATTTGCTCTGTTACTCCATTAAACGCACAATTAACCTTCTCTGAAGATCCTGTTTGGTTACAGACTCCCCCAGAGAATGCACAGAGAGCTCAGATACACCTGTGATGAAGAAGAATTCTATGGAAAAGGGAGATATGCCTGATGAAGTGAGGATGCCATACCTGCAGCGTGGTCCTCGGGAACCTCAGGCGGAGCCAAGAATGTGACTCCGGTCAAGATGCATCTGAAAGTAGGAGCCCAGCTGGTAAGAAAGACAACGGTGTCCTATTAACTTAGAAGATTGGAAGGGACTGGAACCTCTAATAAATTCCCTTGTAGAGCCCGGGCAACTAAGGGAATGCCAGTTGGAATTTAAGACTCCAGTTTTGCCCGTCAAGAAGCCTCACTCCCAGGAATGCAGACTGGCACAAGATTAACGGGAAGTGAGATCTACAGACATGCACCTGGTGATTCCAAATCCTTATCCCCTCCTTGCCTCAATTCTGGAGAGCAATACTTATTTTACAGTCCTGGGCTTGAAGGATGCTTCCCTTTGTATGCCTGTGGGTGAACAGAGTTAGACCGGGAAAACCCAGCCACAGGACGGAAGATGCTACTCTGCTGGACTGAACTTCCCCAGGGATTCAAAACTAGCCCTACCTTGTTTGGTGATGTACTGGCAAAAGGAACTAGAACAAGGGCATGCTGAGTAGAATACTGTCACACTGTTACAATAGGTAGATGGCTGGTTGATTGACACTGATACCTATGAAGAGTGCCTGGAAGCCACAGCAGCTGGCTTAATTTTCCAGCTTTAGCAGGCTACCGAGTCTACAAGAAGAAAGCTCACCAAAATGAAAAGCAAAAAGCAGATCAGCTAGCAGCTGATCAGAAGCAGCCGTGAGGGAGTCCAGCTTAGAAGGAGCTTTAATTTGTTTAGAACTGTTACCACCCAGATAAAATGAAAAGAAAAAGCAGTTGGTGGAACAATTAGATGTCTCCAAAAATGATCAAGGCTGGTGGGTGACACCATGGAAACACTTCTTGCTTCCCCAAAGTGTGACGGAAATTGTGCTTAAAAGGCTGTGCCAAAAAAAGCAGATGTGCTGCTATGAGCTCCGAAAAGAAACATTTGGGGGGCAAAATGCAGAGTACGGCAGATATTGTAGTAAAGAAACGTACAGCATATGGCATAAATATCCCCAATACCAGAAAACTGGTTATGGGAGGGCTTGGGAAACAAGAAACAATAACTGGGGAGTACTGGCAAACAGACTTCTCAGAACTACCTGAATAAAACAATACTTGAATACTTATAAGTATAATTACAATTATAATATATAATTATAATAACTATCAGTATAGCTCCTCGGGGAAGGGGTCACAGCACCGAGCTTGACTGAGTTCAAGAAGCATCTGGAGAATACATGCAGTCACATGCTCTGACTTGGCTGTCTCGGAGCCAGGAGTTGGACTTGATGGTCCTTACACATCCTTTTAAACTCAGGATATTCTGTGATTTTGTGCTTAAGTAATAAGTGATCCAGGAAGGCAAAGAAAATCTTTCAGCTGTTTGGATCAAAAAATATGTGTAAGATAATTTGATTCAAAGACATGTTAAAATGGAGTTTATCAGACAAAGTGCTACCACATCCCAAAGATGAATTGGGAAACATGATGTCTATAACCACTCTATTCTCCATGAAAATGAATTGCCCTGTAGTTTCTAGCTGACGTAAGTTGGTCTGAACCCAACTGATACATAACAGTGTAGGCCACATCCAATTAGATAGGCTGTACTTAGCTATCAAAAGTACGCTGTCATTACTGCAGAATACTGTAAGTGCCTAAAGACTTTACCTTGCATGCAAGTACAGCTGAAGTTCTGGAAATTAATCTGGAAATCCTGGGAAAAAAAAGATACTAAAAATAGGTTTCTGGTGAGGAAACCTAATTCTGTTTGTAGTACTATCTTTATGACTCCTAACTACCTTTCAAGGGTCAAGGAGGACCAAGTGCATAGGAAAGGCCAGGAAGCAAGTAGCAAGGACTCAATCCCTCTTTCGCAGACTTTGTCTTCACTGCACAGGCACCTCAATCAAAATTCCCTTCCTTTGGACACACTGGTTCACCCGTTCCAACTGGGAGACCTTCTTTCCATACAGACCTGCAAAGACGAACCACTAAGATATGGAAAGGACCCTGTCCCATGCAACTGAAGGCTTATGCTGCTCAGCCCTCAAGGTAGAGGGAATTAATTCCTGGGTTCATTACCCACAGGTAAAAAGGGCACCAAGGCCTGATAAAGATGCATGGGCCTCTGCAACCAACTAGAGAAGTTAACCTGGATGAAGTGTGCCGGAGAAACAGGAACTTGCTCAAATAGAGACTAAGTGCTCAACAAGCTAATTGTATTTTTGCTTACCACAGTAATTTGTGTGTGTATTGGCTTGATTGTTTATGGATAAAATGAAATTTTTCCTCCCCGGGGATAATCATAGAACCTCTCAGAAAGCCTAAGTAACTTCACGCTACTAAGATGGTAAATACTGGAGCAGTGCATTCAGTAGTACTTGTCGAAAGGACAGCTATAATGTAAGAGCCACAAGAAGCCTGATCCTCTCAAAGCAGGGAGACTGATACCCATAAAATCGTATTTTCACAGGGACAGAAATGTGTTTGGGTCAGTGCTTTGACAGCGTTTAGGTTAGGGGTAGGTAAACGTACTGATCAGCTTTGCTAACAGCTCTACTTTTGAAGGAGGGCCAAAGGAAGGACTGGTAAGTAGCCGGCTATGCTCCAAAGTGTCCTTGGAGAAGAGCTGAAAGACTGTTCAAGAGGAAACATCCTGCCCCAGTGCGTGCAAGAGCTGGGGCACAGACGGAGAGGCCCGAGAGCAACAAAAACTGGGGGGAAGGGACACGTGGCAGGGGGAGATTGCAACCACCCACCCAGCTGAAGGCCTGTGCCAATGCCACAGCCCAGCACCTTCAAGCAGCATGCCTGCTACTTTGACCATGCTTGACCAGTAGGTGATGATGCAGTAATTACTCATCAACTAATGGAAATTTAGGGGGATTTTTCTAATCCTCTAACAAGAGAAACAGGCTGTAAATTCTGTGTGTAGGGGGCTCGTTTGGTGGAATCTCTGTGCAGACAAAGAATAAATCCAAAACCTCTGCTCCTTTTTCTTGCCTCTGGGTGATGACAGGTCGCTCTAACCCACAGTTGCTGAGAGCAACCTCCTCTCCGAGCTGACATGGTTGCAGCCCTTTCGAGTGACTCTTCCCCGTTGTGCCCTACTTGACTGTGGATGGATTTTGGCTGCGCGGGGCGTGGGTGCGCTTGCCCTTGCCCGGGAGACTGAGCTGAAGCATGGTGAGCTATGCAAACAGGAAACTTTATTTCAAAAACCAAGCTGAAATCAGCAACTAACTGTTGGAAGTCCCAAGAAGCATGGGCATGACCGAGCAGGCCTCTGATCAGCGGCCATTGGCCCAGCAGCAGACAGCGTTGGTACCGTGCCGCTTGGCCTGGATCCTGGCCCTCCTGCTTCCTCACACCTTTTCTCCCCACAGGTCCCGCAGGAGCTCCCGCAGGAGCTCGCGCACCTGAGTGAAGAATTGCACCAGCTTCTCAGCGGGAAATGGGCAGGAGGCAGACCCACTTGTCGGAGCTGGTGTTGGGACTGGCTTCTGGAAGGGCGTTGAGGTGGTGAGGAAGTGGCTCTGTGGCTGTGCTGTCACGGTAGCCTTGTCTGCCGGGTGCGATCTCATCTGGACCAGGATCCAGTCGTAATAGTGCTGGGTGGAGGTGTAGACGCCAGGCCGCTTTGCTCTGGCACAGCCTCTGCCCCAGCTGGTCACTCCCACAAGCCAGAAGTACTCTGCGTTCTTGCCCTGGCACATGAGGGGACCACCGCTGTCACCCTGCAGGGGAGAAGAGAGCATGAAGGTGGTGTTGGGTGGCCACTGTCAGCACTACGGCTGGCTCCTTCCCAGGAGCCAGAGCTCCGTCCCTTGCCTGGGAGGTGGCCATGGGCTCTCCCTCAGCTCTGCTGGATGGATGCTGGATGAGCAGGAGATGCATTTGTCAGGATAGGGATGTGGGCATGCGGGCCGCCAAGAGCGCTGGGTGGGCCAAGGCAGGGCACCAGGTAAGGACGTGCCCATGGGGAAGGAGTGGCCAGTCCCAGCAGCACTGGGAGGGTGACTTGCCAGGCAAAGCTCACGCCAGGGGACATTTGGGCCATGGTGACAGGGTTGTCGGAGGTGCTGGGGCCCGGTTTGTCACAGGCTCCTACCTGGCAGGTGTCAATGCCACCCTGTGGATAGCCAGCACACAGGTTTTCTCTGTGGATGGCTCCTCGGTACCACCCGCTGCTATTACACTGCTGGACATCAATGAGGTTGACCTTGGCCTCCTGCAGCACATCGGTGGCTTCTGTAGCTGTGAGCAGAGAAGAGATTGCAGCAGCTCGTTGCCGGTTCTCCTCCCTGGTCTGGGCAAGCCCCTTGCCTAGGGTTTGGCTTGGCCTCCAGAAAGCACTGCAGCGGTGTTTGCCATCTGTCTCGCTTTGACTAACGGGTCAGGCCCCCCCTCCCCCTCTCTCTCACCACAAGTCCCCGCAGCCTGACTACGGTGACAAGTTGCCTCTGCTGCCCGGAAGCCCAGCCCACCCCCACAGTGTGCCATGCTTGCCCTTGGGACACGAGGAGTGCGTGGGAACTCACATCTTGCAGTCGTGGCACCCCAGCCACTGACATAGCAGTTGCTCAGCTCTGACACTCTCAGCGAGGCATCAGGCACGCAGGCAAGCTGGATGTAGTCACTGCACTGGACAGGCCGGTCCAGTTCCAGCAGCGCAATGTCGTTCTTCTGCGTGATGTTGCTGTAGTGTTCGTGAGCAATCAGCCGTCTGATACCGCGCACTTGGACTTCGGGACCCAGCTGAGCCAAGTGCGTGGCACCGATGACCACGCGCCATGTGGTGACGTACCTGGAAGGCAGAGAGAGAGAGCGCTCAGTGCCAGCAGAGCCACGTGCTGCCGCAGCCCAGCAGTGTCCTGTCCCCCGCTCTTGACAAGAGAGGAAAGCGGCGCTATGGAGGGCACGACTGCCCTAGCATGCCTTGGGAACAAGGAACATGGAGCTGGAGGCTGCTGGGAAGCAGCGGTGCGAGCCCAGCTTTCCCCTGAGCAGTCTCTCAGATGGGCCGGGGAGTGTCCAGCCACTGGGCATTCAGCAGACGAATGGAACGGGATGGGATGGGATGGGATGGGATGGGATGGGATGGGATGGGATGGGATGGGATGGGATGGGATGGGATGGGGGTAGCCCGGGGTACTGTGGGCAGGGCAGCTGTGAGTGTTGTGTGCTGTTCCCTGCTCCTCCTTACCAGACATCGATGAAGCAGTGGGCTGCTGTGAGGACCCACTGTGGGTGGATCAGGGAGCCTCCGCATATATGCCCTGTGCCCGGGCTCCAGGGATTCTGGATGCTCACGATCCAGGGCCAGGCTCCCGTCTGGGCAGCTGTGCCACCCACAACACGCGACGTGCCAGAGTTCCGGGCCATGGGCCGGAGCCCGCAGGTCCTGTAAGCAGAAGGTCGTTACTGTCCTGCTCGATGGCTTGCTGGCATTCAGGTTGAAGTCAGCTGCCTTCCCTCCCCGCAAGGTGTTGTATGGACAGCGGGGCCAGGGAACCAACCCCACGGGGCACAAGTCCCATCTGCCTCTGTTTTGGCTTTAACCCTGTTGACAACCGGTGCCAGCAGCCTGGGTGCTGGCAAGGACCTGAGGCTCCCACAGGGGGTTCAGTGGTGTGGCCACGGGGGACAAGCGGGCACCCTGCAGTGAATCCCATAAGGCTTGCCCAAGCTCCCCCCAAGAGCCACGGGACGCTTACCAGCAGGTGTCCCACGTGCCCTGCCCAGGCTGACACAAGGACAGAAGAATGAGGAAGGCGAGCAGCTTCATGGCTGCCAGCAGGAGCAGCAGAAGCACACAGCAGCTGCAAAGAACCAAGCAGGACTTGTTACCCGCAGCGCAGCAGCTGACAGAGTGCCCCCAGTACCCCTGTTACCTGGGGTGCCCTTTTCCACGGCGCTGATGTCACAGAGCCGCTGGTTGCGGGTGCTGGGCACAGCCTATGGGGTGGGGGGAGGGGCAGCATGGGGGTGCTCCGAGCTGGAGGAGAGGCAGAAGCGGGGCTCGGACACCCCCGGGGATACCCATAATGTCAAATTTTCGTGGGGACAGAAGTGTGTTTGGCTCAGAGCTTTGACACTCTTGGGGTAAATGTACTGACCTGCTTCGCTAACAGCTCTGCTTCTGAAGAAGGGACGAAGGATTGACAAGAAGCTTGCTCTGCAGGCTTCTGTGTAGAGATCTACAGATCTACCTCTCTGTAGATCATTTAAGCTATCTTCATCTCCCCTTCGATATGAATTTTCCGTGAAGCCATTTTATTATGTGAAATCCCACAGATTATATGCCTTTCTTACTGCAAACGTGGCAAGCTAATAAACTGCTAATTGGTTACACACACTGTTCACACCATATCGATTGGTTAGTAACTATAACGATTTCTGATAAACCTATCTTATAGCTAAACATCCTTAGTTTACCTTAAATACCTAAAAGCATCCGCACACTTGCTGGTTTTGACCGTCTTGTTATGGTTCGTTCCTAACATGTTCCGTTACTCCCAAATACCTCCCCAAAACTGCTTCTTGGTTTAGGGTGGCCTGTACCCCTCTCAGAGAGGCCGCTGTGTTTGGAAAATGCGACTACTAGGATCCTCTTAGCATGAGGAACTTTTCCTTTCTCATGGGAACAGAAGAATATTGTCAGGGCCTAAGTCTTGGGTGAAGAGAGCTAGGCCGCCGGAAGGCCTGCTGTCTTCCCCGACACCTTCTCAGCTGGACAGGGGAGAAAATACATAGTGAGAGGCTTAGTAATCGAGATAAGGACAGGGAGAGATCATTCCACAATCAACATCATGGGCTAAAGAGACTCAACGCAGAATAAAACCCAAAACCCATCTAATTTATTACACTATGCAGAAACACGCAGAGAAACCATAGTAGGATACTGAGAAGTACAGATTCAAATTCATGATTTTTCTCCCTTCCTCCCTGCCCAGGTGGCACAAGGGAAGACAGGGGTGGGGGTTTCAGTCAATTCTTCACAAGTTCTCCTTCTTTATGTGTGTGTGCGTGTGTGTGTGTATGGGGGGGTGAGCTGCTCATACTCTTCCTTTGATCCAGCATGGGGTCTCACCCACAGGAGACAGTCCTCCACAAACTTCACCAACGGAAGTCCTTTCCCACAAGGCTTCAGCGTCTCACCAACTGCCCCAGCGTGGGTCACGTCTCTGGGGTGCAGCCAGGGAATCATAAAATCTCTCTCAGTCCATTAGGCCCAGACTGCTCCAGCCTGGTCTGCCACAGAGTCACAAGTGCTCCCAGCAAACCTGCTGTGGCGTGGGCCTCTCCATCAGCAGCAGGACCAGCCAGCAGCTTGCTCTAACACAGGCTTCCCACAGGGTCACAGCGTCCTGTCTTGTGTCCGCACCAATTCTGGTCTGAGGTCCTCCACAGGCTACAGATGGGATCTCTGCTCCCTATCATAGTCCATGGGCTGCAGGGGGAAAAATCTGCTCCACCATGGTCTTCTCCGTGGGCTGCAGCAGAATCTTTCTCTGTGGCACCTCTCTACAATGCCACCTCCCTCCCTTCCCCACTGACCTTGGTGTCTGCAGAGTTTCTTAAATCTTCTCACTTCCTTCTCTGGCGGCAAAAAGCTTGCTTTTTTTTTTTTCTCTTAAATATTACAGTGGCACTGCCAGCATTGCTGATAGGCTCAGGCTTGGTCAGCGCCAGGTCTGGCCTTGAGCAGGCTGGTGTTTACTCCCTCAGGCCTGCAGAAAGCTTCTAGCTGCTTCTTGCAGAAGCCACTGCTGCAGCACCATGCCCCCCCTCCACCCCGTCCCAAACCCAGCCACACAAAACCACAACATAAACCCATAGTTGGCATCGGTAAGCTAGTCAGATATAGATTAATGAATAAGTCTAGAAGATACCAGTACAAAAATCAGCATTTCTTTAACTTCTTTTTCATTGACTAAAATTGTACCTCCTAGTAGGTGAATTTCGGTGTTAAATGTGCCCAGCTTAATCCAAGCTCACATCTAACTCTGCTAATCATGTACTTGAACAGAGATAGTATGTTTTTTATTGTTTTATCTGCAAAAGTTACTGCAGCTCAAGCATTGTCTGTCCTGAATAGTTGAACTGAAGAAAAACTCTTAACCGTCATCCATGTCTTTCCTCTGTGCAGGAAATACCTGTAACAGGATAGAATGCATTAAATGGTAGGGTACTGAGAAGTGGGGAAATAAACTCTAAATGGAGAAGGCGCACATCTAGGTGGTTAACTGCAAACACATTTGTCTCTTGAAACAAAATACTTAATTTGTGAAGGAAATAAGAAACTTCTCGGTTCCAGTAACAGATTTTCAAGCTCTCTGTCCTCTCCAGCATATGTATGACGTGCAGACAATGTGATGAATTTGGCTGTCTTGAAAAGCATTTTAAGTCATCCGCTCTACAGCACGCTGGTGTGACCTCACCTTGAGTACTGCGTGCAGTGTTGGATGGCACAGTACCAGAGGGACGCGAAACTACTGGAGAGTATCCAGAGGAGAGCAGCGAGGATGGTGAAGGGTCCAGAGGGGAAGTCTTACCAGGAGAGGCTGAAGTCCGTTCATTTGTTCAGTCTGGAGAGAAGGAGGCTAAGAGGAGACCTCATCACAGTCTGTGGCTTCCTGACCAGGGGGAGCAAAGGCCCACAGGCTGGAACAGGCTCCTCGGGGAAGGGGTCACAGCACCGAGCTTGACTGAGTTCAAGAAGCATCTGGAGAATACATGCAGTCACATGCTCTGACTTGGCTGTCTCGGAGCCAGGAGTTGGACTTGATGGTCCTTACACATCCTTTTAAACTCAGGATATTCTGTGATTTTGTGCTTAAGTAATAAGTGATCCAGGAAGGCAAAGAAAATCTTTCAGCTGTTTGGATCAAAAAATATGTGTAAGATAATTTGATTCAAAGACATGTTAAAATGGAGTTTATCAGACAAAGTGCTACCACATCCCAAAGATGAATTGGGAAACATGATGTCTATAACCACTCTATTCTCCATGAAAATGAATTGCCCTGTAGTTTCTAGCTGACGTAAGTTGGTCTGAACCCAACTGATACATAACAGTGTAGGCCACATCCAATTAGATAGGCTGTACTTAGCTATCAAAAGTACGCTGTCATTACTGCAGAATACTGTAAGTGCCTAAAGACTTTACCTTGCATGCAAGTACAGCTGAAGTTCTGGAAATTAATCTGGAAATCCTGGGAAAAAAAAGATACTAAAAATAGGTTTCTGGTGAGGAAACCTAATTCTGTTTGTAGTACTATCTTTATGACTCCTAACTACCTTTCAAGGGTCAAGGAGGACCAAGTGCATAGGAAAGGCCAGGAAGCAAGTAGCAAGGACTCAATCCCTCTTTCGCAGACTTTGTCTTCACTGCACAGGCACCTCAATCAAAATTCCCTTCCTTTGGACACACTGGTTCACCCGTTCCAACTGGGAGACCTTCTTTCCATACAGACCTGCAAAGACGAACCACTAAGATATGGAAAGGACCCTGTCCCATGCAACTGAAGGCTTATGCTGCTCAGCCCTCAAGGTAGAGGGAATTAATTCCTGGGTTCATTACCCACAGGTAAAAAGGGCACCAAGGCCTGATAAAGATGCATGGGCCTCTGCAACCAACTAGAGAAGTTAACCTGGATGAAGTGTGCCGGAGAAACAGGAACTTGCTCAAATAGAGACTAAGTGCTCAACAAGCTAATTGTATTTTTGCTTACCACAGTAATTTGTGTGTGTATTGGCTTGATTGTTTATGGATAAAATGAAATTTTTCCTCCCCGGGGATAATCATAGAACCTCTCAGAAAGCCTAAGTAACTTCACGCTACTAAGATGGTAAATACTGGAGCAGTGCGTTCAGTAGTACTTGTCGAAAGGACAGCTATAATGTAAGAGCCACAAGAAGCCTGATCCTCTCAAAGCAGGGAGACTGATACCCATAAAATCGTATTTTCACAGGGACAGAAATGTGTTTGGGTCAGTGCTTTGACAGCGTTTAGGTTAGGGGTAGGTAAACGTACTGATCAGCTTTGCTAACAGCTCTACTTTTGAAGGAGGGCCAAAGGAAGGACTGGTAAGTAGCCGGCTATGCTCCAAAGTGTCCTTGGAGAAGAGCTGAAAGACTGTTCAAGAGGAAACATCCTGCCCCAGTGCGTGCAAGAGCTGGGGCACAGACGGAGAGGCCCGAGAGCAACAAAAACTGGGGGGAAGGGACACGTGGCAGGGGGAGATTGCAACCACCCACCCAGCTGAAGGCCTGTGCCAATGCCACAGCCCAGCACCTTCAAGCAGCATGCCTGCTACTTTGACCATGCTTGACCAGTAGGTGATGATGCAGTAATTACTCATCAACTAATGGAAATTTAGGGGGATTTTTCTAATCCTCTAACAAGAGAAACAGGCTGTAAATTCTGTGTGTAGGGGGCTCGTTTGGTGGAATCTCTGTGCAGACAAAGAATAAATCCAAAACCTCTGCTCCTTTTTCTTGCCTCTGGGTGATGACAGGTCGCTCTAACCCACAGTTGCTGAGAGCAACCTCCTCTCCGAGCTGACATGGTTGCAGCCCTTTCGAGTGACTCTTCCCCGTTGTGCCCTACTTGACTGTGGATGGATTTTGGCTGCGCGGGGCGTGGGTGCGCTTGCCCTTGCCCGGGAGACTGAGCTGAAGCATGGTGAGCTATGCAAACAGGAAACTTTATTTCAAAAACCAAGCTGAAATCAGCAACTAACTGTTGGAAGTCCCAAGAAGCATGGGCATGACCGAGCAGGCCTCTGATCAGCGGCCATTGGCCCAGCAGCAGACAGCGTTGGTACCGTGCCGCTTGGCCTGGATCCTGGCCCTCCTGCTTCCTCACACCTTTTCTCCCCACAGGTCCCGCAGGAGCTCCCGCAGGAGCTCGCGCACCTGAGTGAAGAATTGCACCAGCTTCTCAGCGGGAAATGGGCAGGAGGCAGACCCACTTGTCGGAGCTAGTGTTGGGACTGGCTTCTGGAAGGGCGTTGAGGTGGTGAGGAAGTGGCTCTGTGGCTGTGCTGTCACGGTAGCCTTGTCTGCCGGGTGCGATCTCATCTGGACCAGGATCCAGTCGTAATAGTGCTGGGTGGAGGTGTAGACGCCAGGCCGCTTTGCTCTGGCACAGCCTCTGCCCCAGCTGGTCACTCCCACAAGCCAGAAGTACTCTGCGTTCTTGCCCTGGCACATGAGGGGACCACCGCTGTCACCCTGCAGGGGAGAAGAGAGCATGAAGGTGGTGTTGGGTGGCCACTGTCAGCACTACGGCTGGCTCCTTCCCAGGAGCCAGAGCTCCGTCCCTTGCCTGGGAGGTGGCCATGGGCTCTCCCTCAGCTCTGCTGGATGGATGCTGGATGAGCAGGAGATGCATTTGTCAGGATAGGGATGTGGGCATGCGGGCCGCCAAGAGCGCTGGGTGGGCCAAGGCAGGGCACCAGGTAAGGACGTGCCCATGGGGAAGGAGTGGCCAGTCCCAGCAGCACTGGGAGGGTGACTTGCCAGGCAAAGCTCACGCCAGGGGACATTTGGGCCATGGTGACAGGGTTGTCGGAGGTGCTGGGGCCCGGTTTGTCACAGGCTCCTACCTGGCAGGTGTCAATGCCACCCTGTGGATAGCCAGCACACAGGTTTTCTCTGTGGATGGCTCCTCGGTACCACCCGCTGCTATTACACTGCTGGACATCAATGAGGTTGACCTTGGCCTCCTGCAGCACATCGGTGGCTTCTGTAGCTGTGAGCAGAGAAGAGATTGCAGCAGCTCGTTGCCGGTTCTCCTCCCTGGTCTGGGCAAGCCCCTTGCCTAGGGTTTGGCTTGGCCTCCAGAAAGCACTGCAGCGGTGTTTGCCATCTGTCTCGCTTTGACTAACGGGTCAGGCCCCCCCTCCCCCTCTCTCTCACCACAAGTCCCCGCAGCCTGACTACGGTGACAAGTTGCCTCTGCTGCCCGGAAGCCCAGCCCACCCCCACAGTGTGCCATGCTTGCCCTTGGGACACGAGGAGTGCGTGGGAACTCACATCTTGCAGTCGTGGCACCCCAGCCACTGACATAGCAGTTGCTCAGCTCTGACACTCTCAGCGAGGCATCAGGCACGCAGGCAAGCTGGATGTAGTCACTGCACTGGACAGGCCGGTCCAGTTCCAGCAGCGCAATGTCGTTCTTCTGCGTGATGTTGCTGTAGTGTTCGTGAGCAATCAGCCGTCTGATACCGCGCACTTGGACTTCGGGACCCAGCTGAGCCAAGTGCGTGGCACCGATGACCACGCGCCATGTGGTGACGTACCTGGAAGGCAGAGAGAGAGAGCGCTCAGTGCCAGCAGAGCCACGTGCTGCCGCAGCCCAGCAGTGTCCTGTCCCCCGCTCTTGACAAGAGAGGAAAGCGGCGCTATGGAGGGCACGACTGCCCTAGCATGCCTTGGGAACAAGGAACATGGAGCTGGAGGCTGCTGGGAAGCAGCGGTGCGAGCCCAGCTTTCCCCTGAGCAGTCTCTCAGATGGGCCGGGGAGTGTCCAGCCACTGGGCATTCAGCAGACGAATGGAACGGGATGGGATGGGATGGGATGGGATGGGATGGGATGGGATGGGATGGGATGGGATGGGATGGGATGGGATGGGGGTAGCCCGGGGTACTGTGGGCAGGGCAGCTGTGAGTGTTGTGTGCTGTTCCCTGCTCCTCCTTACCAGACATCGATGAAGCAGTGGGCTGCTGTGAGGACCCACTGTGGGTGGATCAGGGAGCCTCCGCATATATGCCCTGTGCCCGGGCTCCAGGGATTCTGGATGCTCACGATCCAGGGCCAGGCTCCCGTCTGGGCAGCTGTGCCACCCACAACACGCGACGTGCCAGAGTTCCGGGCCATGGGCCGGAGCCCGCAGGTCCTGTAAGCAGAAGGTCGTTACTGTCCTGCTCGATGGCTTGCTGGCATTCAGGTTGAAGTCAGCTGCCTTCCCTCCCCGCAAGGTGTTGTATGGACAGCGGGGCCAGGGAACCAACCCCACGGGGCACAAGTCCCATCTGCCTCTGTTTTGGCTTTAACCCTGTTGACAACCGGTGCCAGCAGCCTGGGTGCTGGCAAGGACCTGAGGCTCCCACAGGGGGTTCAGTGGTGTGGCCACGGGGGACAAGCGGGCACCCTGCAGTGAATCCCATAAGGCTTGCCCAAGCTCCCCCCAAGAGCCACGGGACGCTTACCAGCAGGTGTCCCACGTGCCCTGCCCAGGCTGACACAAGGACAGAAGAATGAGGAAGGCGAGCAGCTTCATGGCTGCCAGCAGGAGCAGCAGAAGCACACAGCAGCTGCAAAGAACCAAGCAGGACTTGTTACCCGCAGCGCAGCAGCTGACAGAGTGCCCCCAGTACCCCTGTTACCTGGGGTGCCCTTTTCCACGGCGCTGATGTCACAGAGCCGCTGGTTGCGGGTGCTGGGCACAGCCTATGGGGTGGGGGGAGGGGCAGCATGGGGGTGCTCCGAGCTGGAGGAGAGGCAGAAGCGGGGCTCGGACACCCCCGGGGATACCCATAATGTCAAATTTTCGTGGGGACAGAAGTGTGTTTGGCTCAGAGCTTTGACACTCTTGGGGTAAATGTACTGACCTGCTTCGCTAACAGCTCTGCTTCTGAAGAAGGGACGAAGGATTGACAAGAAGCCTGCTCTGCAGGCTTCTGTGTAGAGATCTACAGATCTACCTCTCTGTAGATCATTTAAGCTATCTTCATCTCCCCTTCGATATGAATTTTCCGTGAAGCCATTTTATTATGTGAAATCCCACAGATTATATACCTTTCTTACTGCAAACGTGGCAAGCTAAAAAACTGCTAATTGGTTACACACACTGTTCACACCATATTGATTGGTTAGTAACTATAACGATTTCTGATAAACCTATCTTATAGCTAAACATCCTTAGTTTACCTTAAATACCTAAAAGCATCCGCACACTTGCTGGTTTTGACCATCTTGTTATGGCTGGTTCCTAACATGTTCCGTTACTCCCAAATACCTTCCCATAACTGCTTCTTGGTTTAGGGTGGCCTGTACCCCTCTCAGCGAGGCCGCTGTGTTTGGAAAATGCGACTATTAGGATCCTCTTAGCATGAGGAACTTTTCCTTTCTCATGGGAACAGAAGAATATTGTCAGGGCCTAAGTCTTGGGTGAAGAGAGCTAGGCCGCCGGAAGGCCTGCTGTCTTCCCCGACACCTTCTCAGCTGGACAGGGGAGAAAATACATAGTGAGAGGCTTAGTAATCGAGATAAGGACAGGGAGAGATCATTCCACAATCAACATCATGGGCTAAAGAGACTCAACGCAGAATAAAACCCAAAACCCATCTAATTTATTACACTATGCAGAAACACGCAGAGAAACCATAGTAGGATACTGAGAAGTACAGATTCAAATTCATGATTTTTCTCCCTTCCTCCCTGCCCAGGTGGCACAAGGGAAGACAGGGGTGGGGGTTTCAGTCAATTCTTCACAAGTTCTCCTTCTTTATGTGTGTGTGCGTGTGTGTGTGTATGGGGGGGTGAGCTGCTCATACTCTTCCTTTGATCCAGCATGGGGTCTCACCCACAGGAGACAGTCCTCCACAAACTTCACCAACGGAAGTCCTTTCCCACAAGGCTTCAGCGTCTCACCAACTGCCCCAGCGTGGGTCACGTCTCTGGGGTGCAGCCAGGGAATCATAAAATCTCTCTCAGTCCATTAGGCCCAGACTGCTCCAGCCTGGTCTGCCACAGAGTCACAAGTGCTCCCAGCAAACCTGCTGTGGCGTGGGCCTCTCCATCAGCAGCAGGACCAGCCAGCAGCTTGCTCTAACACAGGCTTCCCACAGGGTCACAGCATCCTGTCTTGTGTCCGCACCAATTCTGGTCTGAGGTCCTCCACAGGCTACAGATGGGATCTCTGCTCCCTATCATAGTCCATGGGCTGCAGGGGGAAAAATCTGCTCCACCATGGTCTTCTCCGTGGGCTGCAGCAGAATCTTTCTCTGTGGCACCTCTCTACAATGCCACCTCCCTCCCTTCCCCACTGACCTTGGTGTCTGCAGAGTTTCTTAAATCTTCTCACTTCCTTCTCTGGCGGCAAAAAGCTTGCTTTTTTTTTTTCTCATAAATATTACAGTGGCACTGCCAGCATTGCTGATAGGCTCAGGCTTGGTCAGCGCCAGGTCTGGCCTTGAGCAGGCTGGTGTTTACTCCCTCAGGCCTGCAGAAAGCTTCTAGCTGCTTCTTGCAGAAGCCACTGCTGCAGCACCATGCCCCCCCTCCACCCCGTCCCAAACCCAGCCACACAAAACCACAACATAAACCCATAGTTGGCATCGGTAAGCTAGTCAGATATAGATTAATGAATAAGTCTAGAAGATACCAGTACAAAAATCAGCATTTCTTTAACTTCTTTTTCATTGACTAAAATTGTACCTCCTAGTAGGTGAATTTCGGTGTTAAATGTGCCCAGCTTAATCCAAGCTCACATCTAACTCTGCTAATCATGTACTTGAACAGAGATAGTATGTTTTTTATTGTTTTATCTGCAAAAGTTACTGCAGCTCAAGCATTGTCTGTCCTGAATAGTTGAACTGAAGAAAAACTCTTAACCGTCATCCATGTCTTTCCTCTGTGCAGGAAATACCTGTAACAGGATAGAATGCATTAAATGGTAGGGTACTGAGAAGTGGGGAAATAAACTCTAAATGGAGAAGGCGCACATCTAGGTGGTTAACTGCAAACACATTTGTCTCTTGAAACAAAATACTTAATTTGTGAAGGAAATAAGAAACTTCTCGGTTCCAGTAACAGATTTTCAAGCTCTCTGTCCTCTCCAGCATATGTATGACGTGCAGACAATGTGATGAATTTGGCTGTCTTGAAAAGCATTTTAAGTCATCCGCTCTACAGCACGCTGGTGTGACCTCACCTTGAGTACTGCGTGCAGTGTTGGATGGCACAGTACCAGAGGGACGCGAAACTACTGGAGAGTATCCAGAGGAGAGCAGCGAGGATGGTGAAGGGTCCAGAGGGGAAGTCTTACCAGGAGAGGCTGAAGTCCGTTCATTTGTTCAGTCTGGAGAGAAGGAGGCTAAGAGGAGACCTCATCACAGTCTGTGGCTTCCTGACCAGGGGGAGCAAAGGCCCACAGGCTGGAACAGGCTCCTCGGGGAAGGGGTCACAGCACCGAGCTTGACTGAGTTCAAGAAGCATCTGGAGAATACATGCAGTCACATGCTCTGACTTGGCTGTCTCGGAGCCAGGAGTTGGACTTGATGGTCCTTACACATCCTTTTAAACTCAGGATATTCTGTGATTTTGTGCTTAAGTAATAAGTGATCCAGGAAGGCAAAGAAAATCTTTCAGCTGTTTGGATCAAAAAATATGTGTAAGATAATTTGATTCAAAGACATGTTAAAATGGAGTTTATCAGACAAAGTGCTACCACATCCCAAAGATGAATTGGGAAACATGATGTCTATAACCACTCTATTCTCCATGAAAATGAATTGCCCTGTAGTTTCTAGCTGACGTAAGTTGGTCTGAACCCAACTGATACATAACAGTGTAGGCCACATCCAATTAGATAGGCTGTACTTAGCTATCAAAAGTACGCTGTCATTACTGCAGAATACTGTAAGTGCCTAAAGACTTTACCTTGCATGCAAGTACAGCTGAAGTTCTGGAAATTAATCTGGAAATCCTGGGAAAAAAAAGATACTAAAAATAGGTTTCTGGTGAGGAAACCTAATTCTGTTTGTAGTACTATCTTTATGACTCCTAACTACCTTTCAAGGGTCAAGGAGGACCAAGTGCATAGGAAAGGCCAGGAAGCAAGTAGCAAGGACTCAATCCCTCTTTCGCAGACTTTGTCTTCACTGCACAGGCACCTCAATCAAAATTCCCTTCCTTTGGACACACTGGTTCACCCGTTCCAACTGGGAGACCTTCTTTCCATACAGACCTGCAAAGACGAACCACTAAGATATGGAAAGGACCCTGTCCCATGCAACTGAAGGCTTATGCTGCTCAGCCCTCAAGGTAGAGGGAATTAATTCCTGGGTTCATTACCCACAGGTAAAAAGGGCACCAAGGCCTGATAAAGATGCATGGGCCTCTGCAACCAACTAGAGAAGTTAACCTGGATGAAGTGTGCCGGAGAAACAGGAACTTGCTCAAATAGAGACTAAGTGCTCAACAAGCTAATTGTATTTTTGCTTACCACAGTAATTTGTGTGTGTATTGGCTTGATTGTTTATGGATAAAATGAAATTTTTCCTCCCCGGGGATAATCATAGAACCTCTCAGAAAGCCTAAGTAACTTCACGCTACTAAGATGGTAAATACTGGAGCAGTGCGTTCAGTAGTACTTGTCGAAAGGACAGCTATAATGTAAGAGCCACAAGAAGCCTGATCCTCTCAAAGCAGGGAGACTGATACCCATAAAATCGTATTTTCACAGGGACAGAAATGTGTTTGGGTCAGTGCTTTGACAGCGTTTAGGTTAGGGGTAGGTAAACGTACTGATCAGCTTTGCTAACAGCTCTACTTTTGAAGGAGGGCCAAAGGAAGGACTGGTAAGTAGCCGGCTATGCTCCAAAGTGTCCTTGGAGAAGAGCTGAAAGACTGTTCAAGAGGAAACATCCTGCCCCAGTGCGTGCAAGAGCTGGGGCACAGACGGAGAGGCCCGAGAGCAACAAAAACTGGGGGGAAGGGACACGTGGCAGGGGGAGATTGCAACCACCCACCCAGCTGAAGGCCTGTGCCAATGCCACAGCCCAGCACCTTCAAGCAGCATGCCTGCTACTTTGACCATGCTTGACCAGTAGGTGATGATGCAGTAATTACTCATCAACTAATGGAAATTTAGGGGGATTTTTCTAATCCTCTAACAAGAGAAACAGGCTGTAAATTCTGTGTGTAGGGGGCTCGTTTGGTGGAATCTCTGTGCAGACAAAGAATAAATCCAAAACCTCTGCTCCTTTTTCTTGCCTCTGGGTGATGACAGGTCGCTCTAACCCACAGTTGCTGAGAGCAACCTCCTCTCCGAGCTGACATGGTTGCAGCCCTTTCGAGTGACTCTTCCCCGTTGTGCCCTACTTGACTGTGGATGGATTTTGGCTGCGCGGGGCGTGGGTGCGCTTGCCCTTGCCCGGGAGACTGAGCTGAAGCATGGTGAGCTATGCAAACAGGAAACTTTATTTCAAAAACCAAGCTGAAATCAGCAACTAACTGTTGGAAGTCCCAAGAAGCATGGGCAGGACCGAGCAGGCCTCTGATCAGCGGCCATTGGCCCAGCAGCAGACAGCGTTGGTACCGTGCCGCTTGGCCTGGATCCTGGCCCTCCTGCTTCCTCACACCTTTTCTCCCCACAGGTCCCGCAGGAGCTCCCGCAGGAGCTCGCGCACCTGAGTGAAGAATTGCACCAGCTTCTCAGCGGGAAATGGGCAGGAGGCAGACCCACTTGTCGGAGCTGGTGTTGGGACTGGCTTCTGGAAGGGCGTTGAGGTGGTGAGGAAGTGGCTCTGTGGCTGTGCTGTCACGGTAGCCTTGTCTGCCGGGTGCGATCTCATCTGGACCAGGATCCAGTCGTAATAGTGCTGGGTGGAGGTGTAGACGCCAGGCCGCTTTGCTCTGGCACAGCCTCTGCCCCAGCTGGTCACTCCCACAAGCCAGAAGTACTCTGCGTTCTTGCCCTAGCACATGAGGGGACCACCGCTGTCACCCTGCAGGGGAGAAGAGAGCATGAAGGTGGTGTTGGGTGGCCACTGTCAGCACTACGGCTGGCTCCTTCCCAGGAGCCAGAGCTCCGTCCCTTGCCTGGGAGGTGGCCATGGGCTCTCCCTCAGCTCTGCTGGATGGATGCTGGATGAGCAGGAGATGCATTTGTCAGGATAGGGATGTGGGCATGCGGGCCGCCAAGAGCGCTGGGTGGGCCAAGGCAGGGCACCAGGTAAGGACGTGCCCATGGGGAAGGAGTGGCCAGTCCCAGCAGCACTGGGAGGGTGACTTGCCAGGCAAAGCTCACGCCAGGGGACATTTGGGCCATGGTGACAGGGTTGTCGGAGGTGCTGGGGCCCGGTTTGTCACAGGCTCCTACCTGGCAGGTGTCAATGCCACCCTGTGGATAGCCAGCACACAGGTTTTCTCTGTGGATGGCTCCTCGGTACCACCCGCTGCTATTACACTGCTGGACATCAATGAGGTTGACCTTGGCCTCCTGCAGCACATCGGTGGCTTCTGTAGCTGTGAGCAGAGAAGAGATTGCAGCAGCTCGTTGCCGGTTCTCCTCCCTGGTCTGGGCAAGCCCCTTGCCTAGGGTTTGGCTTGGCCTCCAGAAAGCACTGCAGCGGTGTTTGCCATCTGTCTCGCTTTGACTAACGGGTCAGGCCCCCCCTCCCCCTCTCTCTCACCACAAGTCCCCGCAGCCTGACTACGGTGACAAGTTGCCTCTGCTGCCCGGAAGCCCAGCCCACCCCCACAGTGTGCCATGCTTGCCCTTGGGACACGAGGAGTGCGTGGGAACTCACATCTTGCAGTCGTGGCACCCCAGCCACTGACATAGCAGTTGCTCAGCTCTGACACTCTCAGCGAGGCATCAGGCACGCAGGCAAGCTGGATGTAGTCACTGCACTGGACAGGCCGGTCCAGTTCCAGCAGCGCAATGTCGTTCTTCTGCGTGATGTTGCTGTAGTGTTCGTGAGCAATCAGCCGTCTGATACCGCGCACTTGGACTTCGGGACCCAGCTGAGCCAAGTGCGTGGCACCGATGACCACGCGCCATGTGGTGACGTACCTGGAAGGCAGAGAGAGAGAGCGCTCAGTGCCAGCAGAGCCACGTCCTGCCGCAGCCCAGCAGTGTCCTGTCCCCCGCTCTTGACAAGAGAGGAAAGCGGCGCTATGGAGGGCACGACTGCCCTAGCATGCCTTGGGAACAAGGAACATGGAGCTGGAGGCTGCTGGGAAGCAGCGGTGCAAGCCCAGCTTTCCCCTGAGCAGTCTCTCAGATGGGCCGGGGAGTGTCCAGCCACTGGGCATTCAGCAGACGAATGGAACGGGATGGGATGGGATGGGATGGGATGGGATGGGATGGGATGGGATGGGATGGGATGGGATGGGATGGGATGGGATGGGGGTAGCCCGGGGTACTGTGGGCAGGGCAGCTGTGAGTGTTGTGTGCTGTTCCCTGCTCCTCCTTACCAGACATCGATGAAGCAGTGGGCTGCTGTGAGGACCCACTGTGGGTGGATCAGGGAGCCTCCGCATATATGCCCTGTGCCCGGGCTCCAGGGATTCTGGATGCTCACGATCCAGGGCCAGGCTCCCGTCTGGGCAGCTGTGCCACCCACAACACGCGACGTGCCAGAGTTCCGGGCCATGGGCCGGAGCCCGCAGGTCCTGTAAGCAGAAGGTCGTTACTGTCCTGCTCGATGGCTTGCTGGCATTCAGGTTGAAGTCAGCTGCCTTCCCTCCCCGCAAGGTGTTGTATGGACAGCGGGGCCAGGGAACCAACCCCACGGGGCACAAGTCCCATCTGCCTCTGTTTTGGCTTTAACCCTGTTGACAACCGGTGCCAGCAGCCTGGGTGCTGGCAAGGACCTGAGGCTCCCACAGGGGGTTCAGTGGTGTGGCCACGGGGGACAAGCGGGCACCCTGCAGTGAATCCCATAAGGCTTGCCCAAGCTCCCCCCAAGAGCCACGGGACGCTTACCAGCAGGTGTCCCACGTGCCCTGCCCAGGCTGACACAAGGACAGAAGAATGAGGAAGGCGAGCAGCTTCATGGCTGCCAGCAGGAGCAGCAGAAGCACACAGCAGCTGCAAAGAACCAAGCAGGACTTGTTACCCGCAGCGCAGCAGCTGACAGAGTGCCCCCAGTACCCCTGTTACCTGGGGTGCCCTTTTCCACGGCGCTGATGTCACAGAGCCGCTGGTTGCGGGTGCTGGGCACAGCCTATTGGGTGGGGGGAGGGGCAGCATGGGGGTGCTCCGAGCTGGAGGAGAGGCAGAAGCGGGGCTCGGACACCCCCGGGGATACCCATAATGTCAAATTTTCGTGGGGACAGAAGTGTGTTTGGCTCAGAGCTTTGACACTCTTGGGGTAAATGTACTGACCTGCTTCGCTAACAGCTCTGCTTCTGAAGAAGGGACGAAGGATTGACAAGAAGCCTGCTCTGCAGGCTTCTGTGTAGAGATCTACAGATCTACCTCTCTGTAGATCATTTAAGCTATCTTCATCTCCCCTTCGATATGAATTTTCCGTGAAGCCATTTTATTATGTGAAATCCCACAGATTATATACCTTTCTTACTGCAAACGTGGCAAGCTAAAAAACTGCTAATTGGTTACACACACTGTTCACACCATATTGATTGGTTAGTAACTATAACGATTTCTGATAAACCTATCTTATAGCTAAACATCCTTAGTTTACCTTAAATACCTAAAAGCATCCGCACACTTGCTGGTTTTGACCATCTTGTTATGGCTGGTTCCTAACATGTTCCGTTACTCCCAAATACCTTCCCATAACTGCTTCTTGGTTTAGGGTGGCCTGTACCCCTCTCAGCGAGGCCGCTGTGTTTGGAAAATGCGACTATTAGGATCCTCTTAGCATGAGGAACTTTTCCTTTCTCATGGGAACAGAAGAATATTGTCAGGGCCTAAGTCTTGGGTGAAGAGAGCTAGGCCGCCGGAAGGCCTGCTGTCTTCCCCGACACCTTCTCAGCTGGACAGGGGAGAAAATACATAGTGAGAGGCTTAGTAATCGAGATAAGGACAGGGAGAGATCATTCCACAATCAACATCATGGGCTAAAGAGACTCAACGCAGAATAAAACCCAAAACCCATCTAATTTATTACACTATGCAGAAACACGCAGAGAAACCATAGTAGGATACTGAGAAGTACAGATTCAAATTCATGATTTTTCTCCCTTCCTCCCTGCCCAGGTGGCACAAGGGAAGACAGGGGTGGGGGTTTCAGTCAATTCTTCACAAGTTCTCCTTCTTTATGTGTGTGTGCGTGTGTGTGTGTATGGGGGGGTGAGCTGCTCATACTCTTCCTTTGATCCAGCATGGGGTCTCACCCACAGGAGACAGTCCTCCACAAACTTCACCAACGGAAGTCCTTTCCCACAAGGCTTCAGCGTCTCACCAACTGCCCCAGCGTGGGTCACGTCTCTGGGGTGCAGCCAGGGAATCATAAAATCTCTCTCAGTCCATTAGGCCCAGACTGCTCCAGCCTGGTCTGCCACAGAGTCACAAGTGCTCCCAGCAAACCTGCTGTGGCGTGGGCCTCTCCATCAGCAGCAGGACCAGCCAGCAGCTTGCTCTAACACAGGCTTCCCACAGGGTCACAGCATCCTGTCTTGTGTCCGCACCAATTCTGGTCTGAGGTCCTCCACAGGCTACAGATGGGATCTCTGCTCCCTATCATAGTCCATGGGCTGCAGGGGGAAAAATCTGCTCCACCATGGTCTTCTCCGTGGGCTGCAGCAGAATCTTTCTCTGTGGCACCTCTCTACAATGCCACCTCCCTCCCTTCCCCACTGACCTTGGTGTCTGCAGAGTTT